>OX940800.1:19697738-19789681 GCA_954870605.1 Acer campestre | reverse complement strand
TTTTTAACAAACAGATCAGTCGTTTCATAAAAGCCTCACCCTTTCTCTACTTATTCGCCTTTCTTGTTGCTGCCATCATCGCCACCATCACCATCTCCCACATCCCTCTCTTCTCTCTTTCTTCACAACCACCACTCTCTGTGATCTATTTTTTCTTATTCTCTCTCCTCTTCAATGGATGCTCTAGTTTTTATTGAGTGGGATCAATGTTTGGTGTTTGGTTTTAGATAGATGATGGTAGTGGATTTTGGTTGTTGATTTGTCAATGATTGTTTATAAGGTGGTGATGTTTTTGTGGTTTGATACTAGGTTGGATTTTTTTTTTTTTTGAAAAAAAAAGGACTTCATTGATTGATGGTTATTGATTGGTGTCCGTGTATTTTAATAAATAAATGGTTAAAACATAAAATAAATAAAAAATCTAATTAAGCAAAAACAACATTGGCAGTCAATGATGAAAGAGAAACAAAATCTTTTTAACAAAACATATCAGGTCTTTCTAGCACCAGATCTAGTGGAACGGCTCAATGAAAGCCAGACCCTCTCCCCTCTCCTCCTCCACCTCTCTCGCCGCCGTCGTCGCCACCATCACTATCTCACACTTCGCTCTTTTCTCTCTTTCTTCACAACCACCACTCTCTGTGATCTTTTTTTTTTTCTTCTTCTTATTCTCTCCTCTTCAATGGATGCTTTGGTTTTGTTGAGTAGGATTGATGTTTGGTAGTGTTCGGGTTTAGATAGATGATGGTTGTGGATTTTGGTTTTTGATTTGGCAATGATTGTTTTTTGGTGGTGGTTATGATTGGCTTCGATTTGACGGCCATGAGGAGATCTGCGTCTGTAATTAGTGTGATTTCAATGGGTTAGGGTGGTGGCTAGGGTTTGTGTTTGAGTAATGGTGGATTAAAGTTAGGGTCAAAGTTTAGTTTTGATGGTGGTGAACTAGTGATTAGTGAATAATGAAGACGATGAAAGAGATAGAGAAAATTAGATTTGTTTAATTAATTAATTTTTTAATAATAGATCATTTTGTAATTATCTATGTACCCCTTTTTGTTATTTTCCTTGAAATTATTTTAAGGGTAAAGGAGTCTTTTAATTTGTTCCAACTAATGAGTAAAGGTTAATTTAGTATTTTTGTATAATGTCAGTGTCAGACAGTAATGCTGGTAAAAGGTTGATAATGTGGGTGGGTGGGTGGGTGGGGGGGAATGGCTAATTCTAAAACTAAAGGGGGTAAAACAATGGCGCTGTAAATGTTAGGGGGCAAAATAATAATATCACTATTTCTATGAGTAGGTTACTTTTGAAATGCCCCTTATTTATATTAATCACTTTTTGAACACACCTAGATTTATCTGGACTTTAAAGGTCTAGATTCAATACACTCAAACTTGAGTGGTGATATTTTCACCCTTTTAATATTGTATGTTGATGGTGAATTCTGGATTACCACGTGTCAACAATAATATTTAATTAAGTAAATAAAGAGAGAATGTAAATCAATACACGTGAGACAAGTTTTACGTGGAAAACCCTTGAATGGGAAAAAATCACGGCGCCTCTGAGGGCAGAGTGATAAAACTATTGGTTATTGTAACTTTACACACTTTGATCTCTCATACAATTGCTTTCATTCTCTCAGTTTCTAACCCCTTCTCCATGGAATACGTTGTTCTATTTATTTGGACTAACTAGGGTTTCTCCTTGCCTACACCGTATTGGTAGTGGAATCTCTATTTTGATTAACATAAGGAATCTGGTTTGGTTAGTTGATTAGGATTTGTTTCCGATTTGGACTCGTTTTGTGGTGTGTGTGTGTGTGTTGGGGGGGGGGGGGGGGGGGTGGTGGTGCCGTATAGTTGTTTCCTCTTTGAAGTGTAATTCGTCTTTGCACCTTGCGTTTGGCTGGATTCTTGTTGCAATAGGTATACTAAAATAAGGTTGTCTTTCGGTTGAATAAATACATACAACATTGTATATACATCCCAAATTTATAAATTTTTAAAATTCCAACATTAACTTTAAATCAACTTATTAATATTTTAATCAAAAGATATTATAGTTTTTTTTTTTTTAATTGAATCTATCAAGACTTTTTGATTCTTTTAAATTACAAACAAATTCTAAATTGAATACAAATTCACTACAACAAAATTGGGTTGTAGGGATAAATAAAATTTGTCCCAATTGGTTGTCTATCGGGATGAAATAAATTATTCATCTCGAAAGAGTGCAAACCTGACAAGACTTTTAGGGATGAAAAAAATTTGCCCTCATAGAATGTCTATGGTGACGAAATAAACTATTTGTCCCTAAAAAGTGCAAACATAATGAGACTTTTAGGGACAAAAAATAATTGTCCCAATAGGATGTCTATTGGGATGAAACAAATTATTCATCCTGAAAGAGTGCAAATTTGATGAGACTTTTAAGGACGATTAATTTATTTCGTCCCATTGTCTATTAGGTCGAGATAAATTATTTGTTCCGAAAGAGTGCAAACATGATGAGACTTTTAGGGAAAAAAATTGTCCCAATAGAATGTCTTCGTTCTTAAAGGGCATGTTTGGCGCACCGGATTGGACTGGGATTGGACTATTTTAGTCCCGATCCGGTGTTTGGCATCGTTTTGGACAAGGGATTACAAATCCGGTAAGCAAATTTAGTCCCATGATCATGGAACTAAATAAACCCAACACCCACCCCACCTCTATTTATCCCGGACTATTTCTCACTGTTTGCTCCTCCATCAGCAGCCACCACAAGACGTTCACTCGCCTCCATCTTCTGCCAGCGGCCGCACCTTTCACTGTCGTTGTTCTGACCGTTGGCCACCGCACCTCTCACCTCTCACCTCTCACCGTTGGTGTGGTCTCCTCTCACCGATCTAGATTTTTTTTCCACCATTTTTGTAACAAAGAAATGAGAGAAATGAGAGAAAGAGATGTGAGGAAAGAGAAGGGGAAGATTCAAATTTTCTCCCTATAACAAAGAAAGAGAAAGGAAAGAGAAGAGAAGAGATAAAGATGGAGATGAAGTTGATTGTTGGAATTGTGAATGAAAATTGTTGATCGGAGATTTGGAGTTGTGTGAAAAAAAAAGAGAAAGAAAGCAGAGGAGAAGAAGAAGAAGAGAAGGATGTTGATCGTGGATGTGGGTTGGTGGAGTGGGTGGAAGTGATTGGTTTTTTTAATATATATTTTTTTAAGATAAAACTTTTATTTTGTACAATCCCATGCTTTACCCAAACAAATGATTGGACTATTTTAGTCCAATCCCATATTTCTCCAAATAAAGTATAGTATTAATTTAGTCAAATTTAGTCCAATTCAGTCCAATCCAATCCCATCTAATTCCAGTCTCATCTTAATCCAATCCAATCCCATGAAATAGTCCAATCCAATCCTACGCACCAAACGGGCCCAAAAAGTTTGAGACTTTGGGATTTATTGGGACAAAAATAATATTTGTTCCTAAATGATGATTTATCGGGACTATATTTTTCATTTTATATCTTGATTTTTTTCCCGAAGTTTTTCCTAAGAGACAAATTAAGAATTAAATTTTCTTCACTCTTTTATATTAATTTCTATAGGTTAATTCAAAATATTATGAAAAATTATATTAATTTTTTTATAAATATAATAATAAGAATCTAAAATATGTTGTGGCCTTGAATATTAAAATGCAAAACTACTTTCTAGAAAAGTCTTTGTACATTCTCCCTTCCCTTTTGTGATAGGTATTTAAGTTTTACATTTGTCTATTAAATTGCAAGATATAGAAAAAAATTTCTCTACTCCGAGTATGATTAACGGTAGACCATTTGATCCGACAATATATGATTCTAAAAAAATAGTTTAATAAAATGCTACAATAAACAGTTTTTAATATCGATTTGTTTATCTTATAAAATAAAATTTACATTATTAGAATTAATCTACAAATAAACTTTTTCAATAAAATTTTGATTTAAAAATAATCAATACAAATTTATTAACATATATAGGTTAAACATAAACATTATGCAATAGTTAACGAAATCAAAGTTGTTGCAAAATGGTTTAGGCTTTGCTCCGACTTCCTGATAAATTCGTTGGGGTGTGTGTAATAAATTCGTCCAAAATCAATTTTGGCTACAATAATTGAAAGTATACAAACAAGGTTAAATTGCTTAAGACGTACCTAGAGAGGGGGGGGGGGGGGGGGGGTGAATAGGTTTTTTGCCTAATTTCGATCCCTTGAACAAACTTAAGTTTGTCCCTCAAGGTAGCCTTACATATAACACAAACATCACGGAATCATACTACGACAAGTTATCATGTGATCATTTATACATTGTCTAAGTATCAATAAGTTGTATGAGGTATAAAGAAAATACAAAAACAATTAACAAGAATACTTGTATATCAATATATGTTCAATCGTTACAAGTATATACAAATATTGCTATACATAAAATTCTAAACAATATACAAAAGAAATGTAATTACAAATATGATCAAAAGAATATATTTACAAATCACACTTTACAACATCTTGTATCCAAAAACATCACAAGTGAAGATTGTACTATAAGATTAAAACATACACAAAAACAAATATAAAAGATAGAGATAGAAAGAATTAACACAAGGGATTTTTTAACGTGGTAAAACCTCCAAGGATGAAACATCCACAGGTTGAATTACAACCATTGGGTACTTATATATATTTGGAAAGTAAATTAGAAATTCCACAAAGTGATCAATCCTAGATCACCAACCCATGTGGAGTCTATGTTTACCCAATCCCTATTGGAAGATACAAAATCCCTCAATGATGTAAACCACATATTGGAACTCATACCAAACCAACATCGTTGGAAGATTAGAAATTTCTCAAGAGTGCAAACATATCCCATGTACCCCGCTCTATCGGACTCTATGTCTAACCAAACACCCGGGCCTACCAATATATAAGCCAACTCTCTATACAAGGCACACTTGCCCCTAGAGAGCCTCCCATGCATGACTATCCAAGTCCTCCCGACTCTAGCCATGACTGCTTGCTTGTCTATCCAAGTCATCTCGACTCTAGACAAGACTTCTTGCTTACCTATCCAAGTCCTTAAGACTCTAGGCAAGACTTCTTGCTTGGCTATCTGTGTCACCCCGAATCTAACCAAGACTTCATGCCTTTTACAAGGACTTCCTAGTGTGATCATGTGAATGCAAATGATGCAAACAATCAAAACAACATAGAACATGTGATCAATACATTCCATGGAACAACTAGATCTAGAGATGTGAAAACACAACAATAGAAATCTAGATGCAATATCATGAATGAAAACCTAGAGCATGTGAAATCAACTAACACATAAAACTCCTAGATTCATTCATTCAAATAACTCTTAAGCAATTCATATACATGAGGCACAAGTTCAAGATGTTATAAACATACATAAAAAATGCTAGAATCACAAAATGTATTCAACAAGTATTCTAGCCAAAGATTTAGAGATAGGAGATATTGTTAAAAACAAATCAATCCTAGATATCTCTAAAAACACATACAAATGCTCTAATCCTAGAAATCATCAATCAAGGATCAAAGACACATATAAAGGATTATTAATCATAAAATGAATCAATCAAGTCTCAAATAATCCTAGATATCAATCTAATCACAATACAACTCCCAATCATGTGAAAAACATAGAATCCAAGAAACTAGTCCACATGTGTCTCTAATTAGACTTTTCAATTAGATTGATTGTGAAGCTATCTTTCTCAATAGCATTCACTAAACATACATATACATATAGAAGAAGAAACCCCAAGCAAATTGAAGGTTTAAAAAGATGAAATCACCAAGATATGAACTCTACCTTGATTTCACGAGCTGGTTCGGTTTTCTGAGTAGATCACTCCGAAAATCAATCAAACAGCTGCAAGATCAGTTAGAAAAGGTAGAGAACTCAATTATGAACAATCTCCAACTTGAATCACTCAATTCTGACTTCGTATGAGAAAGTTATGGTGTTTGGAAGTTGAGAAAATTTGAGAGAAACTCTAGACGGGATTTCACAATTTTTCTTCTTTTAAAAACAAATGGAGGGAGATGGAGAGATTTAAAAGGAAGGGAAGAGAAGGGCATTTTTGTCCAATGAAAATAGGCCACACCAGCCTAGTCCGCGTGTGGGGCGCGTGTGCCACACGGGACCAGAGGGCTGGTTGGGCCGTGTGGCACACGGCATCCACACGTGGTGGCTAGGCCATGGCCTTTGGCCACCTTGCCTCTCCCGCACACCTCTCACGTTCTTCAGCCGTATTCGGGCATCCGAACTCCGATTTCGAATCCGTTTTTGGATTACAAACCATGACTCCCTCACGCACAACAAAGACTATGAAACTTTGACAAAAGGTTGAGAATTCATCTCGGAAAATAACGACGAACACAACTTAACGAATGAGAACGAAAAGTTACGTAGCTACATCGTTTGGACTCGAAACTTAACATATGAGTAACCGAAATGACCGGGACTCAATAAGGAATCAATTAGGATCACGTACAAGTCCAAACCACAAGAAACACAAACTTACTAACACAATTTCACATATGAATGCCATTTCCTATACATAGTCTTAGAACATGCAACTCTAAAATGTATGAGCATTTGAGTTCAATGCATAAGCATACAAAATCATGTGAATGTGTTATATAAATGGTGCACAACGATGCAGGGACACTTATGAATGATTTGTGTGTGTGTACCTTAGCCTTGTAAGAGGAATAAGGTCAATTATACCTTTGATGAGCAATGAAGCAAATTCCCCTTAACAAGCCATCATCTTGTATGTACCGTAGTCAAATCTTTCTTTGAAGCTTTGTATCATCATCAATGAGACCACATAAACATTACAAGATAAACAACGTTTTGATATGGAATACATGCCAACAACAACCAAAAACCTAACAATAATGTTAGCGACATTCCTATCAAAATCAATTAAAAGTGGCCAAACATTCAATTTTTTTTTTTTTTTGAATGAAATACAACCAGAAACAGAAAGACAAACCCAGCAGTTGGAGCCTATACCAGCAAATCCAACTGGACAGCATTCCTGACACAAGGAGGGAACTCCTCCATCCAGAAATGGTCATCATCTTTCGTTAAGGCAAACTTAGCCAACCCATGAGCAACACAATTTGCCCCTCTGGGAACATGACTGATAGAAAAAACACTAAGATCAGACATGAGAGTAGCAATCTCAGACATGATATTACCATAAGCAGAGCCCAAATGGCTACCCTCATTAATTCTAGAAACCACCACCGCAGCATCTGATTCTAACACACACGGATTCAGACCACAGTCCCTGCTGAACTCCAGAGCTTTTAAAATAGCTAAAGTCTCAGCCATTAACGCATCAAAACAACCCGCCAAACTAAGAGAACAAGAAGCTGAAACAAACCCCGTGTGATCTCTGATAACCACCCCGATACCAGTAAAACCACCCACCTCATCCATAACAGCATCACAATTGATTTTATAACAATCCCAATCTGAAGGCCTACAAGCTATGCGCCGAAGATCACCATTTTGAGGAAGCAGCCCCAACTTGACCTTACTGTTCTGAAACTCAGAAATAAAAAACTTACTTCAATGCACCACATCGAGATAATCCTGCTTAGGCTCCCCATGGACTACTAAATTCCTCAGATGCCAAACTCTCCAAACAATAGTACAAAACAACCCCAACTCTTCCAAATTCAGGTGCTCAAAGCAATGAAGAGAAAGATCAAAAAATTAGACAGCAAACCACTAACTTAAGCCTTACCAGGAATCCACTCCAATCGAGCAGCTTTGAACTTACGACATCCCCAAAGGGCATGAAAAGTTGACTCCCCCGGATCATTACATAGTGAACACCTATCATTCACCCGCATCCCCCGATGAGCAAGATTTGCTAGAGATGGAATCCAGTCGAAACATGCCTTCCAAATGAAAATCTTAATCTTCGAAGGAATATCTATTTTCCATAAAGACTTCCACCAAGCTTCCAGTCGGACTGAACTAGAAGAGCTAGGCAAATTCTCCATTGATTTACCTACTATAACCGTTTTTCACCGTAAAAGCACCACTGTCATCATAGTGCCACAAAACCATATCTTCTGCTGCAGTACTACCAAGCGGGATTTGAAGAATACACCTAGCATCCTCAGAAGAAAAGACCTCATGAATGAGTGGGACATTCCAACCACCGGAAGGAGAAACCAACTGGTTAACCATGGCCTCCACACCAAGAACAGGGGACGAGCTGATAGCAAAAGTCGACTCACGAGGCACCCATTTGTCTTTATAAATGCTGATATCAGTACCACTACCCACTCTCCATCTCAAACCTTCATTTAACAACTCTTTTCCCCAACTCAGACTCTTCCAGACAAAAGAATCAGAATGTTTAATAGACGAAACCAGCAGATTACCAAGAGGAAAATAGCAACCTTGTAAGACTCTGGCAGCTAAGGAAACAGGGTTCTTTATAATTCTCCAACACTGCTTTGCTAATAAAGACTTATTAAAAATTTCCTAATCTCTGAATCCCAACCCACCCTCCCATTTTAGCTTACAAAGACGTAAACAAGTACACCAATGAATTTTTCTACCCTCCCCATTACTTCCCCACCAAAAATGAACGCAAAACCTATGCAATTCGTTAATTAACCCATTCAGAAGCCGAAAGAGGCTCATGGCATAAGTGGGGACAGATTGTAAAACAGCCTTGATTAAAATTTCTTTCTCTAACCCCCCCACAGACAGGAATCGTTCTCCCCAACCTTTGACTTTACTCCAGACCCTATCCGCAATCTCTGAAAACAGCTTCTGCTTGCTTTTGCCCGTGAAGCACGACAAACCCAAGTATTTACCATGACAATCCACCAAACTAACTCCAACAATCCTAGCTAACCGATCTCCTTCCACAGCCAACAAAGACGGACTAACACACATAACAGATTTGGAGAAGTTAACCACCTGTCCTAAGGCCCTAGCATAGATATCCAAAATACGCCTTATAGCTTCATAATTAGAATCATTCGCCTTTGCAAACAAAAGACTGTCATCAGCAAAAAACAAATGTGAGATGACAGGACCCCCTCTACTACACCAAAAACCCTCCAAATCACCATTCACCTAAGCATTATCAATCAAACTAGAGAATCCTTCCGCACAAATCAGAAAAAGGAAAGGTGACAGGGGATCCCCTTGCCTGAGTCCCCTGGAAGGCTTAATCTTGCCACAAACCTCACCATTAAGCATAAAAGAATACGAAACTAAAGTAATACACCGAAGCACCAGTTGTACCCATTTATCCGAGAAGCCCATCCTAATCATCATATCCACTATAAACCTCCACTCAACCCTATCATAAGCTTTGGACATATCCAATTTAACTGCCATCGACCCAAATTTCCTTTTCCTTCGTTTTAACCTGTGAAGGCACTCGAATCCTACAATCGTATTATCCGAAATCAACCTCCCAGGAATAAAAGCACACTGAGAATCAGCTATCACAGTCCCAATTACCTGCTTCAATGTATTCGTAAGCACCTTCGCTACTATTTTATAAACTACATTACATAAACTAATGGGTCTAAACTCTGAAATTGATTTGGGAAACTTACATTTCGGAATGAGAGAAATAATAGTACCATTAATACTGTCTATCGGAACTCCATCATTCAAAATACCCATACAAGCCGACACAATATCATGCCTCACAATGCTCCAGAACTTTTGATAAAAAAGAGCAAGGAGACCATCTTCTCTAGGGGGCTTTCAACGGGCTCATATTAAAAACAGCACTCCTTATTTCTTCCTCACCGAAGATAGCATCAAGAAATCGAACCTTATTACTGTCAAGCCTACCCTGCACTCCACCAGTGACCACACAAATATCCTCCCTAGACAGTTCACTACTCGCAAAAATATTCTGAAAATACTGAGAAATCACAACTTCCATATCATCTTTCGAAGTAACCCAATCACCATGCTCATTAAAGAGACCCTCAATCCTATTATAAGCTTTCCTAGCAGTGGTCTTCAAGTGAAAGAACCAAGTATTCCTATCCCCATACCTCAACCAATCTACCCTTGCCCGTTGTTTCCAATACCTTTCTTGCGTACTCAAAACATTATCGAGTTGATTCTCCAATCTGCTAATCACTTGCCAAGACTCCGGTTTATCCATATTGCAAGCCACCTCAAGAGCCTCGTTCTTCTTCTAAAAATCCTTTCTCAACTCCATCCTCTTCTTATTATTCCAAACCTCCAGCAATCTACCATAAAACTTAATATTACTAAGAACCCCCGAAATATTAACATTACGTTGATCCGGCTTCCAAACAGAAATCACAATGTTCTTGCAATCTTCTTCATCAGCCCAACATTCCTCAAAATAAAAAATTTTCTTTCGATTCGTATTGCCAATCACTGCCAAACTCAAAGACGAACCTGATTTAAGAATCAACGGACGATGATCCGACCCCTAGAATTTAAGGTGATGAATTTTAGCATTAGGAATAATACGTCTCCAATCAATATTGCAAAGGCCCCTATCCAAACGCTCCATAATCATAAATTCCCCTTCTCTTTTATTACTCCAGGTAAAATTGGGACCATAAAATCCCATATCTTCCAGTCCACTATCGTCCATTGCTTCTCTGAACTGAGTCATCAAACCCCAACTACTTCGTAAACCACCTGCTTTCTCAAAGTCAAATTGGATAGCATTAAAATCTCCCATACATAACCAGAGAAGATTCGACATTCTTGCCAAACGACGAAGAAGAGCCCAAGAATGAAATCTTTGCGACTTATCAAGATGCTCATAGAATCCAGTAAATCGCCAACTCGGGCCTCCAACCTGCTTGACTTTGACATCAATGTGAGCTTGAGAATAAGTCAGAAGCTCCACCGTGACCTCATTTGTCCAAAATAAACACAATCCACCAGACTTCCCAACACTGTTAATCACTAATTTCCCCTCAAAACCTAACTTCACCCTCCACTTCTCTAACAACCCGTGATGACTTCTAGTTTCCATCAAAAAAACCAAATCTGGTTTAAACTCCTGCTTGTAAGACTGTAGGATATTGAACGTCCGAGGATTTCCCAACCTCCGGGCGTTCTAAACAAACAGATTCATTGGACTCGGCGGACCGATTGAGATCGGTCGGCTGATATAAAAGCTGTCTCCACCGTGGCTGAAACCCGACCCTGGGTAACCAAATCATCAGTATTAGATTCCCAACACTGCTCATCATTCTTCTTCACCGTAAAAACCAACTTCTCTTTCCTACTAGCAAACTGATTCTCCACGACACCACCTACAGCTTCGACTGACATTTTCCCTTTCTTTTTATGAAACACATCATCTTCTCCCACTGATTCTCCACTACGTTTACCCTTAAACACCTCCCTACTAGATAAAGAAATTCCCAATTTAGGATCCCTAATTTTCCTAAACCATTGTTTCTTACCTGAAATATTTCTATCCTTTATACCCGACCCTCCAACAAAACTTCTATATTCCCTAACCGGGTCAGCAAGATCCACCCGGCCCTTACCCAACACTACATCACAAGGAATCCTACAATGGGCCTCTAAATCTATTTTACCTTCTGCAATCATACAATCCTTAAACACTGAGCCAGACCCACTATCTTCACAGCCCACACAAAGCAACTTAGGAGGCAAACAACTTGCCACTTGAACCCCTTTGCTATGCTCATCAATAGCCGCCAGAAAACCCTCATCATGAGACTTGGATATATTAATGGCATTAATATCCTGCACATTAATTGCCTTAATGGTAGCCGAATTCCCCAGCTCCCAGGTCCTCATATTCTCCACTCCATCAGTCAAAAGAGCATCAACTATCACCATTTTCTTTGCTTCAATTATCCCAATATCTTGCTTTTCCTCCAACACTGGTTTGGAACCCAACACATCTTTACTTCCCCCCAAGTTGATGACGTTATTCCCGGATTGTGCTGTAGTGGAAGGCCTTCCTCTTGGTAGACGAAAATAGCTCCTCCTAAGGTTTCCAGAAGCCTTCATCCAAGATCCAAAAAGAGGTTTAACCACCCCAGCTATCTCTGGCAAACATTCTTCAACCAAACATTCATTAATATTGTGTCCAATCCTACCACACTTAAAACAAATATTTAGGAGCCTCTCATATCTCAATAGCATAATAGTTTCCACTCCATCTCTCATAATATCTACCCGAAGACACCGTTTAAGAGGTTTGTCAATATCAATGGGAACTCGAACCCTCATGAACTTTCCAATACAATCACCAGCTAAACCTCTATCCACTGAAATTACATCCCCAATCATCTCCCCTAAGAACCAACCAATTTCTCTAGTCGCACATAATAAAGGCACTTGGTGGATTTGAACCCAAAAATCACACTTATTAAAGGCCATATCCTCTAACTTTCCTGTCACTGCAGGTTCCTCCTACACCAGAAGCGTATTATCAAAGGTCCAAGGAGCTCCTGCTAGAACTCTGCTTCTGTCATCCTTATCATGAAAATGAAAGGAAAAAGTATTACCTGTCATGGACTCAATCTCCACCCCCATATAGACCTGCCAAATCCTACCAATGACTCTTTATAAAAGCATTTCTATTAACCATCTTCCTAGTCAAAATTCTACCCACTAGACTAGAAGACAATCTTAACAAGGCCACCGTCTTATGATTGACATTCAACTTTCTCACAGGACCTTCCCTCTCAATCAGAGACAAGGAAGCACATAAACCAGCAATATCCTCATAATCCATACAACTACCACAACCAAAACAACTACTAAGATGAATACCACCACCCCCCACCAAAGAAGAAAAACAAAGAGAACAACAGATAAATCAGAAAAGAGAATCAAACACCAACAAAACAAAAACCCACTTTAAAGACCAAAGAACAAGAACAACGGAAAGGTAAAACTAAAGACCAACCAAACCACTTTCACTCACTTTTCAGAGAAAAAATAGGAAAGACTTTTTTTGAAATTGTTGGCCAAACATTCTAAAGCGTTAAGCATGGTAATAGATACTCTATGTGGATAACATTCAAGGCTAGGCCGAGTAAAGAAAGCAATTCTTCAATCCTCTGCTCTCTATCTCTCTCTCATATCTTTCTACTGTAGTTTTCTCCCTCAAATAGGCATGAATTAGGTCTCCTTAAAGTGGCATAATCGGCCTCCAATAAGTTCAACTGTTCAAGTCAAAGCGATATCGAATAGGAAATACAATACCATTAGCTTTAGGAATCTTAATCGAATTACAACTAATTAATCCTAACATAAAGTGATTAGGATCAGCTATTAATTGAATTAAAATATAGATTGGCCCTCTATTAATTGTACATAACACAAAGAATTGCAATGTCTTATTTCCAACATCGACAGCCCTAAAGGATAATTTCTCGAATTTGTGCATACAATTTCTAGGCTTACCATATATCTAGTAGTAAAATTGTAATAACTTTCTCTAGAAAACTTTGAATTGTAGACCGTAAAATTATCTAGAAAGCTAGCTATCTTCATAATCTTTCCAACCATATAATGTTCGACACCTAGTTCTCTTTGAGCTAATACAGTTTAATCCTAGAAGTTGACTCGTCTGCTGAGTTAATTTTCTTAGGATTGATTGAAAACCTTCCATTTTTCTTTCATTTAGCTCCTAATTAAACTCAATTAGCTTAAAACTAACAAACGAAACGTAAAATGCACAAGTATTACTCAAAACAAAGCAAGAAATTACAAAAGAAATTGTATAAAACATAGTAATTCTAATATTATCAACTTCTATTTAAAACACAAATTATTATTACGTGCCTTATTTTCTTATTTTATTTACAGTTTTGTAACAGTTTTTAATTTTCATCTCAAATTGTTTGTCCGCCAATAGTAGGTGGTCATCTTGATAGTGTTTGTAAATAAAACTTGTCAAGTCAACTTGACATTAAATAGTCATGATTCCATTGGATAAACATATTCACTACAAGAAAAACTGTCTTTCTCGACAGTTCAAAAATTGTCAAGGAAGACAGTTTTTCTTGACAGTTTTTTCAAAATTTTTATTTATCTTTAATAATTTTTTTAAAACTTTTACTTCCTAATTTCAACACCAAACAAAATCCCAATATAGAATTATTTTACGATAAGAAATCGGTTTTTGGGCAAACCGATATTGGATAAGTAAAATTTTAAATTTAATAAATTTACTTTTAAATCATTTACGTCTAAAAAATTCAAAAAAAAAAATTAAAATTGTTTATTTATTTTTGCACCCTCTTATTTCATACTAAGAGACGCGTTAATAATTCAATCACCCATATAAATTAATAATCTGAGCCTTACATTTGTTTATTAAATTGCAAGATGCATGTTGAGAAATATCTCCCTTGTAATGAGAGGTGTATTCCAAATCATGCTTATTACAATTGATGTCAAGAGTCTCATATAGGCCATGTTTGATTGGATGAAATTGAATGGAAAGAAAGTCATTCCATTCAGTTGGTTTGTTAAAATGCAATAGAATGGTGATTCCACCATTATGGTGGAATGGGCATTCCATTCAAAAACCAAGGGAATGCCCTTCCATTCCAAACTAAAATTTATATTCCATAAATACCTTCATATGCCCCAACTCCATTCCAAAAATACCCTCATTTCCAAAAATAATATATTATTATTATATATTATAATAATGATATATAAATATATATTTTATATATATGTACTATATATTATATATTATATATATTATTATATGTAGTATATGTAGTATATATTATATATTTATATTATATAAATATATTATTATATATAATATATATTATTATTATATATAATAAATAATATATATATATATTTATATATTATTATATGTATTATATAATATATACTAATGTACCAACCCGTGCGATACATGGACTTTGTTAATTTTTTTTTTTTTTAAAAATAAGTTATTTGCTTAAAAGAAATGCATAACCTATTCTGGCCATTGTTGATTTATTTGATATATAGTATGGAAGAAATTTAAATTTAAATATTGTGTACTATTTTATTGTTGTTGAAATATTACAATAATTCGATGTTTTTAGAGGATGGGGAGAGACTCAAACCCGTAACATTGTAGTGGATGTGAGGAGCATACCATCTAGCCAACATCATCTTGTCATATTGTGTACTATTTATAATATATTATATATAATATGATTGGAACAATTCATATTACATATTTTTATTTATAATAGATATTAATTTATATTTTTTATTTTTTTGAAACTGCATTTTTAATAGGAAGCCAAACCCATCCAAATGGCACAACAGTACAGAACAACAACAGTCCTTAAAAATACAGACAGCAAACAAAAACTCCCCAAAACACATCACTACTGCAGCACCTACAAAAACTCACCAAAAACATCACAATGACAGCGCATGCATAAGACATAGACAAACACAAAAACCACACACAACTCAGAAAACACTCTTTTCTAACCTCTCACTCTGCATAATTGACCCAGCTTTTGCAAGATTATCTGCCAACGAATTAGAATTACAGGGCATGAATTTTATACCAAAAGATCTTCGTTGCCTGAGAATTTGTCTAATGTCATAGAGTAAATTAACTTGACTTAGAAGACCAAACCCCTCCCCATTAATCCAAGCCACCACTGATTCCGAATCACTCAAAATGGTTATATTCTGATCATCTAACAGCTGACACGAAGAAATTATAATACACGCCTTATGAATAGCGAGAGCCTCAGCTATGATAGGATCTACAGAACCAACAAACGAGGAAAAAAGACATAAAATCTTCCCTCTTGCACCACGAAGGACACCAACAATACCACCCTCACCCGAACTTCCTCTCACAGAACCGTCCACATTAAACACCGGGTCTTCATTCACAGATGGAATTCACGAATGCTGTATCACTAACTTAACAAGTTTACTATCCACACACTGACCTTGTACATCCAACAGTAGCAAAGTTGTGTCTACCTTAAAGCCACTTCCAAAGTTTTTGAACCACCACACCACTCTAAATTTTACTGAGTCGAGAGCCATAGCCTGATCTGGAGTCTTCCCATTAAACACAAGATCGTTGTGCACCTCCTAAATTGACCATACCACAACATAGAACAATAAATTTCAAGCCCTGGAACATGACCTAGACGGACACAAACCTATCCAGCTCTCCATCCACCCATAAACTGACTCATTGCAGCAAGAATAAACACCCCACCATCCCATTGCCACCATCCATACTTCCCAAGACCAAACACACTGAAGAAAAAGATGATCAATCGTCTCAGGACCTGAACCACACATCGAACAATCAATGCTATTCAAATGGGACATACCGAAATTATTGAGGACATCTTTCACCAAAATACGACCTTTTAACAATTGCCATAAGAACACCTCAACTTTCGGAGGACAAATCCCCTTCCAAAGTAATGGGCACACAGAGAAACCATCAATGCTACTTTTTGGTTCGAAACATCTTCTAAAAGATTTAACTAAAAACATACCATTTGTACTGTAAACCCAAGCCAAAGCGTCCTTGAAGTCCCTCCGAATTATTGTACTTTCTAAAGCAAACATAAAGCAATTCCATTGCGCAATCTCCCAATCGAAAAGTTCTCTCCTCATGTTAATCTTCCATACCCATCTTGAATCGGTAAAGCTTCCGAAATCCTTCACTATACCCTTTTTATTGACAGCCAAGGCAAAGATTCTTGGGAACGCCAATTTCAAAGGATAAGAGTCCCATTTTAAGTCCTCCCAAAATCTTGTGTTCTCACCAAACCCAACAATCACCTTAACTATTAATTTGTGCAGTATTCCCAGCCACTTTTTCGTACATAAGCTAATTAGATTAGGGATGGCAACCGAACGGGCGATCCTCCCCACACACCATCCCATTTATTTTCTTAAATTCTATCATTGTAGATGAGGCAGGGTTGGTTGGGTAGAACATGAAATGCTTTACCATCTCCACCCCATTTATCTATTAATTAAAACTAAAACGGTTAATTCCATAGAAGTACTAATTATTATACCGAACCTAACTGAGGTTTCTTTTTAATAGACATAAACAACTTTAATTTCTAAAAACTAATAAAGCCATAAAGGAATGGCCTATCGTTAGCATTTGGTAGTATAGTAAAAAGACTTAATTACCTTTTATATTACCTGAAAATGCCTACAAGGTTATACTAAACAACCTAGAAGGGGGGGGGGGGGGGGGTGAATAGGTTGACACACTAGTTTTAAAAACTCTTTCGTGACTAGTGTCAAAACTTTGGTGAGCATATAATAAACCTTGAAGAAGATTGTTATGAGAAAAACAATTTGCACAAGTATGCTCAATTCACCACACTTAGTCTACAAAACATATACCAAGAACAAATGTATCTCATATACAAGTATATTCAATAAAGAGTACATTCTACAAGTTGTACTTAAAGTATTACAATGTAAGAACAGTACAACTTGCTAGAGAAGAAACTATATTAAAATTAATACAAATAATATTTGTATTTACAATAATGCCCAATATGTACAAGAATCAATCAAAGAATGCCTATACACAAAAATCAATGAATAAAAGAATTATATTTACAATTATGATCAAAATGAATATGCTTGCAAATCACACTTTACAAAATCTTGTTTCCAAATACATCACAAGTGAAGATTGTACTACAAGATTAAAACATACACAAAAACAAATATAAAAGATAGAGATAGAAAGAATTAACACAAGGGATTTTTTAACGTGGTAAAACCTCCAAGGAGGTAACATCCATGGGTTGAATTACAACCATTGGGTACTTATATATATTTGGAAAGTAAATTAGAAATTCCACAAAGTGACCAATCATAGATCACCAACCCATGTGGAGTCTATGTTTACCCAATCCCTATTGGAAGATACAAAATCCCTCAATGATGTAAACCACCACATATTGGAACTCATACCAAACCAACATCGTTGGTAGATTAGAAATTTCTCAAGAGTGCATACATATCCCATGTACCCCGCTCTATCGGACTCTATGTCTAACCAAACACCCGGACCTACCAATATATAAGCCAACTCTCTATACAAGGCACACTTGCCTCTAGAAAGCCTCTCATGCATGACTATCCAAGTCCTCCCGACTCTAGCCATGACTTCTTGCTTGTCTATCCAAGTCATCCCGACTCTAGACAAGACTTCTTGCTTACCTATCCAAGTCCTTAAGACTCTATGCAAGACTTCTTGCTTGGCTATCTGTGTCAACTTGAATCACTCAATTCCAACTTCGTTTGAGAAATTTATGGTGTTTGGAAGTTGAGAAAATTGGAGAGAAAATTCTAGATGGGATTTCAAACTTTTCTTCTTGAAAACAAATGGAGGGAGATGGAGGCATTTAAAAGGAAGGGGAAGGAGGGCATTTTTGTCCAACAAAAACAAGCCAAACCAGCCAAGCCCACGTGTGGGGCTCGTGTGCCACACGGGACCAAAGGGCTGATTGGGCAATGTGGCACACGGCCTCCACACGTGGTGACAAGGCCATGGTCTTTGGCCATCTTGCTTCTCCCGCGCACCTCTCACGTTCTTCAGCTGTATTCGGGCATCCGAACTCCGATTTTGAATCCGTTTTTGGATTACGAATCGTGACTCCCTCACGCACAACAAAGACTATGAAACTTTAACAAATGGTTGAGAATTCATCTCGAAAAATGACATCGAACACAACTCAACGAATGAGAACGAAAAGTAGCGTAGCTACATCGTTTGGACTCGAACTTAACATATGAGTAACTAAAATGACCGGGACTCAATAAGGAATCAATTAAGATCAAGTACAAGTCCAAAACACAAGAAACACAAACATACAAACACAAGTTCACATATGAATGCCATTTCCTAGACATAGTCTTAGAACATGCAACTCTAAAATGTATGAGCATTTGAGTTCAATGCATGAGCATACAAAATCATGTGAATGTGTTATATAAATGGTGCACAATGATGCAAGGACACTTATGAATGATTTGTGTGTGTGTGCCTATGCCTTGTAAGAGGAATGAGGTCAATTATACCTTTGATGAGCAATGAAGCTAATTCCCCTTAACAAGCCACCATCTTGCATGCATTGAAGTCGAGTCTTTCTTTGAAACTTTGAATCATCATCAACGACCACTAAACAATACAAGATGAAAAACGTTTTGATATGGAATATATGCCAACACAAACTAAAAACCTAACATTACCTTTAATTTAATAAAATCAGAAATTTAATAAAGTGTATTATATAAAAACAAATAAAGAGATGGATTGAGATCCAATTTGGATATCCAACCTCCCTTATTGCCTCTTCATAAGAAGTGCACACAAGGGTGGAAATATGCTTGGATTTATTTTTGGATGAATTTTATAACATGAAATTATCATTATTGGCCCCTGAGGTTTGCTATATTTGATAAACTGGTCCCTTTAGTTTCAATAATGGCCAGTCAATCCCTTGAAACCCTAAATATTGGTTATTTTGCCCCTTCTTTCAAGTTTTCCATCCAAAATCTCTTTGATCGTTAATTAAAAAATTAAAATGCCTCCATCAGGGATTGAACTTTTAACCTTATGATTAAAGGCCACACTCTTAAACCAACTAAGCTACTCCAACATATTATTGAAGGACTGTCGATTTAAATGTGTGTGTATATATATAATTTATTTAAAATAATTTAAATTTATTTGTATAATTTAAATAAACTCATATTTAATAATAATATATAAAAACAGATTTATGAAAAAGAAACATGTAAATAAGAAAACAAAAGGGAAAAAATTCAAAAAAAAAGAAAGAAATTTATTACGACATGTGGATTTCCACTAGGAATTACTCTTGGCTTCTTGAAGAAGATTGGACACATATTGACTTCAAATTTCTTCTCTACATGCAACTGTAAGGTGGCAGTTTCTTTGTCTAATTTTAATTGGTCATCCCAACTATATAATGGGTTGCCTTGTAAAACGTTTTGGTTGTTGTTACTCACCTGATTCAATTGAAATAATAAGGCAAGGCAATATGATTTCTCACATCTCTCTCGTTCATCTTTCTTTCTATCTTCTTCTATTTTATTCTTTATTTCTTTGTTATTTAATTATTGTTCTCTATTGTTTCCAATTTTATTATAACAAAATTGTTTTTTTATTATTTTTCTTTCTTTCTTTCTTTCTTTCTTTTGTTGAATTTTTTCCCGTTTCAATTTGTGGGCTTCGATTTTTTTGGTTTTTATTTTTTATTTTTTTTTATCAAATTGAAATAATATATTTTTTTGAAAAATAAAAATAAAATAAAAACTTTATGGGCTTTGATTTTCTAGATTTTTGGGTTTCCTTTTGTTTTCTTATTTTCTTTTTCTTTTTCATAAATCTATTTTTATATTTTATTATTAAATATGAGTTTATTTTAAATTATATAAACAAATTATATATATATATATATATACATATTTAAATTGATAACCCTTCAATAATGAGCTGGAATAGCTCAGTTGGTTATAGATTGTGGCTCTCAACGACAAGGCTGAAGGTTTAATCCCTAATGAAGGTGTTTTTATTTTTTTCATTAATTGTCAAAGGGATTTTAGATGGAAATTTTGATAGAAGGGGTAAAAAAAAAAAACTAATATTTAGGGTTTCAAGAGGTTGAATGGCCATTATTGAAACTAGAATGACCTGTTTATCTAATTTGGCAAACCCCAGGGGTGGAAATGATAATTTTCCTAAATTCTATCATTGTAGATGAGGCGAGGTTGGTTGGGTAGAACATGAAATGCTTTACCATCTCCTCCCCATTTATCTATTAATTAAAAATACCGTTAATAAGTAATAATTATTATGCAGAACCTAACTGAGGTTTCTAATTATTAGATAGAAACTACTTTGTGGAAATAGGGGGGGTTTTGTCACTTTTTTAAGCTGGTCTTTCAAGACTATCACCACTTTAATAACTTATGCTTTAAAGGCACCAAAGTAAGTGACTTCCAAAAATATTCTTACTTTTAGTTTTTATTTTTATTGTTATTATTTCTTTGACTTTAACTTTCTCCTATATTTATGTTGTCTAAAATCTACTTCTCTCACTAACTTTAAATGCTCTGTAAACTGAGGTCCAAGTTCAACTTCTTCTCCAACTCGTGGTCACTGTTCATCTCCTTCTTCTTTTGTAACTCGTGGTCGCTATTTATCTCCATCTCCTTCTCCAACTCTTGGTCGCTGTTCGTTTGTCTTCAATCACGCTAACATAATCCCATTTCTTATGTTAATATGTTAGTGACTTCATCTTCTTCATGTTAAACCATATCTAGGAAATGAATTGAAAAGTCTCGAAGTCTTTGGTTTAATATATTTCGAGACTTTTCAAAAGGCTTAAAGACTCTAGTTTAATATGTTTTGAGACTTTTCAAAAGGCTCAGAGACTTTGGTTTAATTTGTTTCGAGACTTTTCATAAGGCTCCAAGACTTTGAATTAGCTCTATAAGAGTCTGATTTATCGAGAGAGACACAAGTCTATGAAATGATTAAATCCATTGAAATAGAATAAATCTCAACCAAGATACAAGAATATAGAAATTGAGAAAAATTTTATAAATCATACAAGTCTATGAAATGACTAAATCCATTGAAATGGAATAAATCTTAATAGAGATACAAGAGTATAGAAATTGATCGAATTTCTATAAATCATACAAGTCCATGAAATGACTAAATCCGTTGAAATGGAAGAAATCTTAACAGGGATACAAGAGTACACAAATTGAGAAAATTTATATAAATCATAAAAGTCCAAGAAGTGACTAAATCCATTGAAATGGAAGAAATCTCAACTGAGATACAAGAGTATAGAAATTGAGAAAAAATCTATAAATCATACAAGTCTATGAAGTGACTAAATCTATTGAAATGGACGAAATCTCAACAGAGGTACAAAAATATAGAATTTGAGAAAATTTCTATAAATCATATGAGAGAAATGTGGAATCATAAGGAAACAATCATTGATGAAGTATTTTATACACAGTAGCTACTGAAATTATAAATGATAATTATGATATTCATGATATCAATGATTGTAGACAAAATGCATGATTGGCCTAAATGGAAACAAGCAATTTAAGAAGAATTGACTTCATAAGCCAAACATAAAGTATTTGGACCAATAGTACTCCAGACACCTGGAGATGGCAAACTAGTTGGATACTAATGGGCCTTTATATGGAAAGGTAATGAGAAAAACAAGATCGTGAGATATGAGGCACAACTCGTAGTACAAGGTTTCTCATAGAAACTTGGTATTCACTAGTGATGAAAACGATTACATTCCGAATTTTTGATAAATTTGGCGCCTTGAGAAGGCTTGAAATTCATCTTCTAAACGTAGTAATTATTTATCTATATGGTTCACTCAATACAGATATTTATAATCCCTAAATGATTTAAAATGCTAGAAGCTCATAAATCAAGATCTCGTAATTTGTATTTGATGATCATACAAAAATTCTTATGTGGATTAAAAACAATATTGAAACAAATAACTCGAGGTGTGTTCTAATATATATCTAGAGGGGGGGTGAATAGATTTTAACGATATTACCCAATTTTCGTGTTAAGTCAATATTACGAAAATACCCCAATCTAGTCAAAACAATAACAAGTGTAATATGGTGTGGAATTATAAATGACACTTGATATTTATGTGGAAACCCTCACGGGAAAAACCACGGGCTGTATAGTGCGCCACACTCGAACCTCGAATCCACTAAATGTGTAATGATTACAACCTAATCCCGATCAATAATCAACACACCTACCTAATCCCGGTATAAGTGGACCTAGTCCAATTGCTTGTGTGACCACCTAATCCCGGTGTACGGCCTTATCCCGGCCTATCACAACAAGACTTCAATTGCTTGCGATCTAAGCAACCTAATCCCGGAAGCTACACGCAAGACTTACTTCTCAATGAAGAGATTACAACCTATGTGAATATATGATGATATTCAATGAGCAAATAAAGCTAGGTAATCTTAAATGCTTATCTAGGATGATTAGATAACAATTAATGCAATCCTAGATGTCAATAGCTAAATGACATGTCATAAAGCTTAGCAAATCATAGATAAAATATCCTAGATGTTGCTATCACAATACATCACACAAACATGTCAACACAACAATCTCTATTTTGTATCTAGAATATATTCTAAGAGCATACAAATAATATAAGAGATTTCTTTGATAAATAAAACACTAAACTTAGATGAGATTAGTGAAGAACATACCAAAGGATGTGTGTTGACCAAAACCCATGCAAGCAAGCATCCTAACTATGCTAGAAAATGCTAGATGATATTTAGATACATATGAGAAAGGTTTTGAGTGTGTAAAAATGAGTTCTTGATATGATTTTCTCTCAAATATCTCTCTTTCAAATTTAAGGTTCTTTTTAGAGTCAGAGAACTAAGTTAGAGATATGAGAAAGTATGATATTTATAGGCATCAAGAACAGGGCAAGTGAAAAGACCAAAATGCCCTTGAAATCACCGATCGGCGGTTTCATTCTGCGGTCGTGGCCGCAGAATGTAACCGCCGAATTGAACCCGAGAAGCAGGGGAACATTCGGCGACCAGATTCGGCGGTCAAGCGAAACCGCCGATCAAAACCCAAAAAGAAACCGACCTTAAAATATCTGATTCGGCGGTTTCAATTCGGCGGCCAGGCCGCCGATTAAACCGCAGAATCAAACCCGAGAATAATAAATGCATCAGGTCAATTCGGCGGTTTCGATTCAGCGGCCTGACCGCCGATCGTAACCGCGGATCCAATCCAGAGCTTTCTGGAATCAAACGGCGGTTTCATTCGGCGGTCAATGGCCGCCGATCAAACCGCCGTTTCATCAAAGATGGTGAAACCAAAGGAGAAGCCAAGGGCATTCTCCGAAGGCGATCTTCGTGCAAAACCAAGCACATTATCGTGCAAGCGCGGACGTTTCCGAACATATTCAGGAAACGAATTACACGACACAAACAAACACACAACAAGATATAATCAATCAAAGTGCTAGTGTGTAATGTGACATGTGAAGAGTATGCACACATATGCAAGTATGCTAAGTGTGTGTGTGCTTCTAGATCTCTTCAAAGAAAACTAAGCACAAGAAATATACCTTTGAGTGCTTGTCACCATGAGGTCTTGAATAGGGCCTTTGATGTTGGTCTTCCATCACCTAATCTACCCTTACAATTCAAACCCCAACTTGTGGTTTGTCCACGAAATAAGCCAATCAATAATGGGAATCCTTACAAATATGAATGGATGTGGTATACCCATCTAAGTGAATATCCGATAAGATAAGGATATAATAATCATATTATATACTCATGTGTCTTCACATAGAAATGAGAAAGAAAATATTACTTCGACCTGAAGATTGAACATAGCTCAAATGGAATGCTTGTCCATCAATTAGAATATGTTGAAAAAATTCCATATGGATATCACTCATCTATTAAGTAAACATATGGTTGTTAGAACTCTAGATCCTAAGAAAGATCAATTCCAACCAATAGAAAATGGTGATAAGATACTTGGTCCTGAAAAATCATATCTTAATGCAATTGGTGCTTTGTTATATCTGGATCAATGTATTAGATCTGATAGTACATTCTCTAGGAATGTACTTACTAGATTCATTTTAGCACCAACTCAAAAGCATTGAAAATGAGACTAAGCATCTTTATCGTTACTTTTATGAAACGAAAGATTTAGGATTATTTTATACAAAATCTAACAATATTTGAGATTTACTTGATTATGCTGATGTTGGATATGTAGGGAAAAAATACGTGCACGCAGCGGAAGCGAGACTAAAAAGAAGTAGTATATTTTAAAAATTTTCCCATATTGAACCTTAACCCTTTAATTAATTAAGCAATATATACCAAAAGATATCATACCTTTGTCGCGTGATCCAATTGACTATGTGTCGATGGTAATCCGCAAGATCTTCCAATCCGATCACGAACGTAAATCACCTAGGAGCGTGGTCTCCCTTCTCTTTGAATTGTATACCTGAGAATGGACAACAAAACTTTTCTGGTTTCTGTTAGTCACAAAAATTCCAATAGGTTGCTAAGAACGTTCCGGTCACTTTTGAATTCACAATTGTAAGATTGAAATTCGCGTGAACCTAATTCGAAAGTGTGTATAAGATCTCTTGATGTTAAGATCACTAGTACACTATCGAAACAAGAACAATTCTTCTCTCACAAACCTCTAGGCCGAATCACTCACTAGTCTTAGAGTTGGATCTTATTTTTCTCTAGCAAAAGAAAAAGCTCTCAATTGCAAAAACTAGGGTTTAACAAAAATATAAAGAATATATATATATATATCTCTATTTTTGTGCACCGAATTCTCTTTTAAATATATATCAATATGCACTAATATTGCACGCCTTTTAAATATATATCTTTTGTTATAATCCTGCATGCCAAAATATATATGCTTTTTTTAATTTGTTTAAAACACATGCATTATATGTATATGTCTTTGTTTAAAACACTGCATGCATTTTATAAGTGTTTTTGTTTTGTTAAAACACTAAGTGCATTATATATAATATATATATTATTACCGGCCATATATACTTTGCAAAATAATATCTATTTTCTTTGACTTGTATTCTGCTTTTATATATATATATTATATCTCGGCCATAATTAAGTTGCCATATATATTATATATATTTTATAGCAATCTGAATTCAACTTGTCATGTATATAATATTCAAACCCTAATCCAACTCTTTAGTGTGTTTGTGACAATATAAAAGACTTCCTAATTTGACTAAACAAATAAAGTCTTTTATATTTAGTATAATACTAATAGTAGTATACTACTAGGAAACATATTTCCTAATCAGAAAAAGATTTGATTTTTAATTAAATAATTAATTAACATATTAATTAATTTCCATTTAATTAAATAATAAAATAAAACAATATTATGGGCTAAAATTTAGCCATTGCCGCCCATGACTAGAACTTTGGCGTACATATTGTTTTCTTATTTTATTTAATCCATTTGGACTTTAATAAAAAAAACCCACATGTGAACTAGACTCATTCTTACTAAAAGAAACAAGTTCACATGCCTTTCATTAATATATTAATATAATTAAACAGCCCATTAAATAAATAATGTGCAAATTATATTCTTAATATATTAAATACAATTCTAAATGGACCCACAAATAGTCCGGTAAAATATATCAAGTGATTCATGCAAGTCCGTGCGGATTGGGGATCTTGGCGGGCCTATCTAAATTTAAGCTCCAATAGACATAACCCAATCACAATCAACAAATGATTCACTTAGGTTCAATCTATTAATTTTAGTTCATTCCACTAAAGAACTAAAATTGCACTCTTAAATAAAGATGGAATAAGTTAACGATACTCATTCATACCCTAGACAATCATATGGGAGATAGTGAATCCTCGTGAAGAATATCAGTAATCGCCAAGAGCTCATAGACCGCCTATAGTTCTCCAAGTTACCATATTTACTCATATGACCACACTTTGAACTTGGATATTTATTATGATTTGTCCAGAAGTCATCTTTCAATAAACACTATTGAAAACTCAACGTTAAGATTTCATATCCAAAACCACAAAGCATCCATATGATGATATTCTACTCACATTTAATAAATGGAGCCACGATGTCCATATCTATAAATGAAGTCATCTATCGATTAAATAAGTCCATCATTTATCTCAGGATTAAGATAGACTCTCTGATTGTCCTGATAATGAAAAGACTTTTATCTATTGACTGTTCTAGAAAAAGTATTTCATTATGATCCGGTTCAATGCACCCAGTGCACTAGATTCTTTTACTCGAAGACCCTTCGATGATTTTAGACTCATCACAACACATTCGATCCCACTCAAATGCTAGTAAAAGAATTCTACAACTTTAACAAGATAAAGGTGCTCAACCTTTAACTTAAGTTGTGAACGTTATTCAAGACTAACTAAAGAATTGTGTCTACCTCATGCATATCCAGATGTACGAACAATTCTTCTTTTCTCATAGCCTTCTGACCTTATGATTATTTACTTTGACAATTATAATAATAAATGCTATATAAGATTTTGTTAACAAAACATAAATCACTTTAATAATATGAAAAGATTGTCAAGTACAACATTACACTCTTGCTATTGAGCATAACCCTAACAGGATATCTATATGATCTACAAAAATCTCGTTCACAAACGAGATATGTTTTTACCTATAATGAAACAACAATTTAAATAACGCTTCATAAAGTAAGTCTTTGCTCATATCCCCCAATCATTTATGATTTTATTGCATTTCATGAAATAAACATCAACGTGCATCAATTCAGCAATCTAAAAGATTGCTTCAAAAGAATTTTTATCAAGGGGAGCAGATCAAATGAAATATATTAATTATATTAGGGCATGTGTGCATCGTACTCTTTTTTCTTTCGATCAGGTTTTTGTCTTATTGGGTTTTCCTGACAAGGTTTTTGATGAGGCAATTCTCTAAGCACACCCAAAAAAAATTTGATTCATAAATATCATCATAAATATTACATTGATCCAGTAGATCATCATATATATGTTGTCTTGATCATAAAGATCATTGTCAATATTGCTTTGATCTTGCTAATCGTCGTGTATATATATATGTTACCTTGATCCAGAAGATCATCATAAATATTACTTTCATATGACAAATCAATGGATATCTTTGCTGAGGTTTTTATCTCACTGGGTTTTTCCTAACAAAGTATAAACATGAGAAATGTTTTGAAGAAAACATTAATTCTTGACATATTTGTAGTGTAATCTTTTTCCCTTCAATTAGGTTTTGTCTCATTGGGTTTTCCTGATAAGGTTTTTAACAAGATAGTTTTGAGAACGTACAACACTACAAGATCCAAAAGATCATTGTATATTTTTTTTGTCGAGGTCCTTATCCCATTGGGTTTTACCTAGCAAATTAAAGTGGTGAAAATCGAATGGGGAGTGTTATGAATCTGATGTGGATTCCACCATCGCCTAAACATATCTTCCACTTGTTAAATATCTCCCTAAATATCTCCCCACGTGCTTGACATCTCATCCACCCCACTTGGCTGACTTTATTATCATCACTTGCAAGTTGTGCTCTCAAAGCCTATAAATATAGCTCTCTCATTTGTAAAGTTGGTTGATCAGCTGAAGCATACTTGATATCAATACAAAGAGCAAAATCTCTCTCTCTCTCTCTCTCTCTCTCTCTCATCTCATTTATTTATTTATCTGTTCTTCTATTGTTCTTCATTTATTTACAACACATATAAGTTTTTCACGATTCATTATAACCTTGGAGATGCTCTAAACAAACTCAACTGTGGTAAAATTTGCAACTATGAATAAATATTTTTTTTTTTTAAGCAAGAAAGAAAGGAAATTTTATTGAATAAGAGATAAGGAAAGAGTAGGTCAGGTTCAAGTGAAATATTTGCACACCCTTTTCATTGAATTATGAATCAATATATACAACAAGACTAAAGTGTCCTACCAGACTAAGCAACCTAAAGATATAGTATTTCCCGAACAAGAATAATGTTTCAAAACAAGTAAACAACCTAAATTGATATTTACAAAGATTTATTCTAACTAAAATATATGACATCTAACATGCCCCCTTAAGATAGGCCACAGCTAGAGAGGCCAATCTTGTATTTTTGTGGTTGAAATGTAGCACGAGGAAGCGGTTTTGTGAGAGCATTTGCAAGCTGATCTTTGGAGGACACATGTGCCACTCATAGCGAGTCGGATTGAACTTGGTCCCTGATAAAATGAAATTCTATAGCAACATATTTCATTCTTGAGTGAAAGATTTGATTTGAGCACAGCTGAGTTGCACTGACATTATCACAGTAAATTATTGGAGCTGTTGGCAGTGTAAGACCGATATTAGTAAGAAGAAAGCACACCCAATTTAACTTAGCAGCAGTGGAGGCAACTGCGCTATACTTAGCCTCCGTGGATGAGCGAGTAATAGTATTTTGCTTCTTTGAACTCCAAGAGATGGGATTTCGGCCTAGATATACAATATAGGCACTTGTGGAAAAATAGTCATCTTTGTTTCCAGCTCAGTCCGCATCTGAGAAGGCATGAACTGTGACCGGAGAGTCACGATACAAGAGAATTCTTTCATCCAAGGTGCCACATAGATACCGCAGCACCCTTTTTACAAGCTTCTAGTGGTCAGTTCTTGGTTGATGCATGAATTGTGAGAGTTTATTGACTGCATAGGAAATATCTGGATGTGTGAGTGATAAGTATTGAAGGCTAACAACTGCATTACGGTAGGCTATGGCATTGCCAAGAGGAGTGCTCGAGTGAAGGTTGAGCGGAGGACTTGCTAGCAGTGGAGTCTGAACTGGCTTGGCACCTGCCATGTTAGTGTAAGTGAGGAGATCCATGATATAGCGCCGCTGAGATAGCAGGATGTCGTGTTTGTGTGGAACCACCTTCACACCAAGGAAAAATGAAAGATCACCAAGATCCTTTAGGGAAAATCTCTAAGCAAGCGTGTCTACAATTCATCCAACTTGAGCTGTAATGTTACCTGTAAGAATGATATCTTCAACATAAATGACGTGGTATATAAGAGTACCACTAGTTTTGAGGACAAACAATGAAATGTCAGCATGAGAGTTCCTAAATCTAGATGCGAGAAGAAATTGGTGCAGCTCGCGATACCATGCACGTGGAGCTTGCTTGAGGCCATAAATTGCTTTACGCAGTTTGCAAACATGCGTAGGGTGGTCTGAGTCAGTGAAGCCCGGAGGCTGAGCCATGTACATAGTTTCAGCAAGCCGGCCTTGTAGGAAGGCATCGTTGATGTCTAGTTGGCAAAGGGACCAGCTATGACTGGTGGCTATGTTGAGGACAAATCTTACCATAGTGGGTTTAATAACCGGACTGCAGGTTTCAAAATAGTCAACTCCAGGTCGTTGATTGAATCCTTTCACAACCAGGCAAGCTTTAAATTTGTCAAGTGAGCCATCAAATTTTCTCTTAATTCTAAAGATCCACTTGCAACCAACGACATTAGTGGACGAATCAGGCAGAACGAGCTTTCAGATTCTATTTTTAATAAGAGCATCACACTCTTCAGACATGGCCTTCTGCCAGTTAGGTTCCTTTAGAGCTTGAGTCACTATTGTAGGTTCGAAGTCACCTAAGGATTGTAGTTGTGTAAGGAGATTAAGCTTGTGTGAAGGTTTGTGAATGTTGTTCTTGGCACAAGTGATCATGTGATGCTTGACTAGTGGTGTAAGGCCTGTCAACAGTGATGGTGGCTACTGTGATGAGATCACACCTAGAGAAGGATCAAATTCTAGTGCACAGCTAGCAGGGGTTAACGGACCAGGTGTAGCGGTGATCGCTGCTGTGCTGTCTGTCGCTGCAAGTACAAATGATTGTGGAATTGGTGCAACAGGGGCAGGAGATGATACGATGACAACAGGTGGAGTCATGACAAAGATTGACGGTGGTAAGACCTGATCGGTAGTAGCTTGTCGAGGTATGTTGGAGTCAACACATGGCGGCAGTTCCGGTGAGTGCACTGCAAGGAATGGTACCGACTGGCTTGGACATAGAGTATTGGTGTAAAGGACTGGAGAAATCCAAGTGTCTAATGTGTTCGGGGTTAGACGTTGAGATGTGACACCAAGAGACTTATAAGGGAAGACAGACTCAACAAACTGAACATGACAGTAGACATATAGTCTAGAGGTGGATGGATTAAAACATAAGTAAGCACTTTGCGACTGCGAGTACCCTAGGAAGACACAAGAGGTGGAATGGTGATTGAGCTTGTAGGAAGAGTATGGCCGAAGCCAGGGATAACACAAACATCTGAAGATTTTGAGTAGTTAGCAACGTTGCCAAAAATCTTTTCATAAGGTGATGAGAGATCAAGAGTTACAGTTGGCGTTCGATTTATCATATAGATTGTAGTGGCAAAGGCATGAGGCCAAAAACTCAATGGGATGGTGGCATGGGTTATTAGTGTGAGACCGGTTTCAATAATGTGACAGTGATGTCTTTCTGAGTACCCGTTGTGTTCAGGTGTGTGAGGTGGGGTTGTGAGGTGAGAGATGCCAGTTGTGACAACGTAGTCTTTTAGTGACAAGTATTCCCCTCCATTGTCAGAGTAAAAAGCGATAATTTTGTGTTTAAAATAATTTTCCACAATGGCTCTAAAACAAATGAAAGTTTCCTTAACCTCTGATTTTTCTTCAGCGGATAAAACCAAATGTATTTGATGAAGTGATCAACAAATATTACATAGTATTTAAAGCTATTATGAGAAATAATAGGAGAGGTCCAAACATCAGAAAATATAATTTCTAGAAGTTGAGATGAGATAAGAGACTAATTAGAAAAAGATAGCTTGTGACTTTTATTGCAATGACAGGCATTACACAAAGACTCTTTTGACATGGGAGACGACAAATTTAAGCTAAAATTGGAAATAATGTGCTTTAAAACTGGATAAGCTAGGTGACTTAATCTGTTGTGTCAATTATTGTTTGAACAGTTTGTTAGGTTAGCTGTGGCTGGAAAGGGATTTGTGTCCTTCTTGTTTCTGAGAGTTGTTGCTTCAAATGTTAGGAGTTTCTCATGAAGTTCATCAAAGGTGATGGGAGTGTCTCGGGCTTGAATAGCACGACCTAGTTCCTTATAGTCGTCATCACGTTCATCGAGAATTCTTTCTGTGAGATCCTCATCGTCCATTGGTGTGCCAAGTAGAGCAAGTTCATCTGCACGAGCTTTTACAGAGTGAAGAAAGTCAGTAATAGTCTATGTACCTTTTGTGGAATTTTTTAGGAGGGTTTTGACTTATTTTATGCGTCCACGAGATGGTTTGGCATATGTATTTGCAAGTATGTTCTATGCTTCCATTGACGTCTTTGCTTAGGCAACAAAAGAGATGATTGTGGGTGAGAGGGAACCGATTATGGCATTGAGAATGAGCTGATCTTGACAGAACTAGATGTCGTAGGCAGGGTTTGGAGAGGTCACTATATCCACAATGAGTGTGGCTGGTGGACAGGTTTTGGAGCCATCTATGTATCCAACAAGATCGTACCCATAGAAAAGGGTTTAAAATTGCAGTTTCTAAGACATGTAGTTGGTGATGGTGAGTTTGAGTGGGGCTTGGGTAGCGATGTTGATGGTGATCAAGTGGAATTCATTCATACGGAGGGCTATAAAACTGACTGGAATAGCATTGATAATTGATGGATCGGTTGGAGTAGTAGCGGTAGTGGTTGGGGTTGGTTCGGTGATCATGGTTATGAGTAGGTTGTTGTTTGTGGTCATAATGGTTGCTTATGTGAAGAGAAGTGAAGAAAGAAAAATTGTTTGAGGAAGAAAGAAGATCGGCGGCTCCGATACCATAAAGAGTAGGTCAGGTTTTGGTGAAATATTTGCACACCCTTTTCATTGAATTATGTATCAATATATACAACAAGACTAAAGAGTCCTACCAGACTAAGCAACTTAAAGATACAGAATATTTCATGAACAAGAATACAGTTTCAAAACAAGTAAAAAACCTAAACTGATATTTACAAAGATTTATTCTAACCGAAATATATGACATCTAACAATAAGGAGAGTAGTACAAACATTATTTAGTAGAAACTCCGAAAGAGAATAGCTGTAGAGTCCAAACGTTTTGAGATGATGTGATGAGATAGAACGAAAACATCACATATTTATTTAATCCAAAAAAAGAAAAGAAAAGAGGAAACCCTAATAATCTTAATGACACTATTATATGTTTATTATTGTAACCTACTTTGTAAAATATATCTAGATGTTGTTGGAAATGAAGCATATCATCTTCATTCAAGCTCACCCAAGCTTCAATGGCTTTACAATCTCTGCTACCCCACATTAATATCATCTCCAGAGGCACATGTACTTGACCACCCCCTATCCAAATGGGTTTTCCCCAACCAAAATCGCACAATTTATATGCAGGGAACCGAACTACGCTTAAGAACGGATATATATCACCTTCCATGTTGTTGTAGTCATCGCTTACCTCTTTCGTCACATCAAACAATGAAGCAAAAAGATCATCGCCACCTCTTCTCACCTTCACCAAGTCCTTGTAGGCTTTTCCTATGTTGTCGCTGAGCAGACCAACCAAATCATGCAGCTTTACCTCGCTCTGGTCATTGCTTGGTATGAACCACGCAATGGCCGGATAGCACAAGTTCCCGAATGCATTTTTGGGCACAGGCAGGGTTGTCTTTCCACGCATGTTCAGCACATGCATGGCTACATAAGGCTTTAGTTTCCCATGTATCGCTTCAGCTATCTTTATGAGAACTCTCCATATAACCGTTGTCACCATGACCGTGTCTGATATCAGTTGCCTTTTTCCACCAGTCTTCGCCATCGCTATCAGTTTCGAAATGGCTTCACCATTGAAAACAAAGATTTTGGCCAAAACATTGTTCTTTCTCGCACTAAGCTTGATATCAGGAATCGTCTGACTTGTTGGGAGAAGAGAAGGCAAGTCCAAACTCGGGTGATCATCGACTAATTTATCGATGCCTTCTCTGCACGAGGTAGCCCACCATTCAAGGAATTTAAAGAGAGGGAACCCATCAGCTGTCATGTGTGTACAGTTTATTGCTATAAGATGGCCGACACAGGTGAACTTATTGAATTGAACCGAGACCAAAAGGGTGGTGGCCGACTCTAATATATGAGGCACCAAATGATCACAAAGCTGCGTGGCCTTGTCATCTGCATCAAGAAATTCAGAAAGCTTGCAGTTTACTTGTGTTTTTGTTGGAATAAAGTGAATATTTTGAACAAGAACAACAAGAGAAATTCTGAATAACTTGGAGTACGTATCTCCTTTGTTGTATTTTCTCTATTTATTTCTTGATGAATAACTAGTACATCACCTAGCTATTTGTACTAGTCTCATACACTATTCTAGAGAGTGCAAATTACTAAGCACTTTCTTGGTACACACACATACATAGCACTTAGCCTTTTTGGAACTCTTAATACATGGTTCCTATCCCATACATGAATCTCCCCCTACATAGATTCTAGTAATACATGGAATTAACCTATACATGCATTTAGTAAAACTAGAACACTAAATACTCCTTGGAAAATTCATTAACTTTAATACTCCTCCTTAATTCATTTTCCAATAACTCCAAGCATATCTCTAAGAAACTGAAATTTGTCCCTTGGCTACAAGTCTTGCCTTGTGTTTTTGAATAGACTTGTTAGGATTCAGCTTGGTTTTGAAGATCAATTTCACCCCAATTACATCTTTGTCAGTAGGGCGATTCACCGACTCTCAAGTATTATTCTTTTTGATCATCTTCATCTCCTCCTCCATGGCTTTAATCCATAGAGCCTCCTTAAAAGCTTCTGTAAAATTGTTAGGCTCAATAGAAGAGAAATTACAGCTTTCATAAACCTCAGTCAGAGGTCTCATCCTTCTAGGTGTTGTTTCTGGTGAGGAAAGCTCTTCTTCTTCAATTACTTGAGGAATTCTTTCTTCTGCAATATTCTGGTTGTTTACAAAATTTTCCTCTTGAATTGTGATGCTTGGTCTTGTAACCTGCTCTCCCTCCCAATTCCAAACGGTATGTTTATCAAAGACAACATCACTGCGTGTAACGAGCTTCTTTGTTTCAAGATTGTAAATTCTGTACCCTTTGGAAAGGGTGTTATAGCCCAAAAAGATTATCTTCTCTGCTTTCTCCTCCAGCTTGGTTTTCTTCTGAGATGGCACATAAATGTAACACACACAACCAAAGACTTTTAGATATCCTGCTGAAGGTTGTCTACCACTCCAAGCTTCAATTGGAGTTTTATTAGGCACAGCTTTGGTAGGACACATGTTCAGCAAGTACACTGCAATGTTAACTGCTTCTGCCCAGAACATTTTTGGCAAGTTCTTCACATGAAGCATGGATCTTGCCATCTCCATTGTAAGGAAAAATACGTGCATGCAGCAGAAGCGAGACTAAAAGAGAGTTTAGCAGATTTTAAAATTTTTTCCATATTGAACCTTACCATTTAATTAATTAATCATACATATGAAAAGATGAAATGCCTTTGTCGCGTGATCCAATTGACTAACGTCGATGTTAATCCGCTAGATCTTCCAAAGCCGATCACGAATGTGAATCACCTAGGAGCGTGGTCTCCCTTCTTTGAATTGTGAACCTAAGAATGGACAAACAAACACTTTTTCTAATTTTGTTAGTCACTATAATCTCCAAAAGGTTGCTAAGAATGTTCCGGTCACTTTTTAATTCACAATCGTAAGATTGAAATTCCCGTGAACCTAATTCGAAAGTGTGTACAAGATCTCTTGATGTTAAGATCACTAGTACACTATCGAAGCAAGAACAATTCTTCTCTCACAAACCACCTTGGCCGAATTCTCACTAGTAATAGAGTAGGATTTTTATTTTTTCTCTTTAGCCAAAGAAAATAAATTCTACAAAAAAGAATCTAGGGTTGTTTCCCAATTCTATGCAAAGAATATATATCAATATTTTCCGCAAATTACTTGCCAAATGTATATATTCAAATTCTTCTTCTCATAAAATATATATAAATGGGACCCATTCTTCTTGCCATAAAAAATATACATATATATCTCTATTCTAGACGAATGCTAGTTGCCATGAAATATATATATATATATATGTATATATCTATATATATGGACGAATGCATCTTGCCATAAAATATGTAAATGGACGAATTCAACTTGCAGTAAATATCTCTAGTACAAATCCTAATCCAACTCATTAGTGTATTTGTGACTATATAAAAGACTTCCTAATTTGACTAAACAAATAAAGTCTTTTATATTTAGTATAATACTAATAGTAGTATACTACTAGGAAACATATTTCCTAATCAGAAAAAGATTTGATATTTAATTAAATAATTAATTAACATATTAATTAATTTTCATTTAATTAAATAATAAAATAAAACAATATTATGGGCTAATTATTACCCATTGCCGCCCATGACAAGAGACTTGGGCCTACATATTATTTTCTTATTTTATTTAATACATTTGGACTTTAATAAAAAGCCCACATGTGAACTAGACCCATTCTTACTAAAAGAAACAAGCTCACATGCCTTTCATTAATATATTAATATAATTAAACAGCCTATTAATTAAATAATGTGCAAATTATATTCTTAATATATTAAATACAATTCTAAATGGACCCACAAATAGTCCGGTAGAATATATCAAGTGATTCATGCAAGTCCGTGCGGATTGAGGATCTTGGCGGACCTATCTAAATTTAAGCTCCAATAGACATAACTCAATCACAATCAACAAATAATTCACTTAGGTTCAATCTATTAATTTTAGTTCATTCCACTAAAGAACTAAAATTGCACTCTTAAATAAAGATGGAATAAGTTAACGATACTCATTCATACCCTAGACAATCATATGGGAGATAGTGAATCCTCGTGAAGAATATCAGTAATCGCCAAGAGCTCATAGACCGCCTATAGCTCTCCAAGTTACCATATTTACTCATATGACCACACTTTGAACTTGGATATATATTATGACTTGTCCAGAAGTCATCTTTCAATAGACACTATTGAAAACTCAACGTTAAGATTTCATATCCAAAACCACAAAGCATCCATATGATGATATTCTACTCACATTTAATAAATGGAGCCACGATGTCCATATCTATGAATGAAGTCCTCTATCAATTAACAAATGAATACCATCAAACTATCAAGGATAGACTATGCTATATAATGAAGGTACCTAGGTTTATAGATCGCGCAGCGGAAAGGTTTTTAAAATTTTTTATGCAATCATAAACTAAACCTATTTGTACAGTAATAATCGAAAACAATTAAATAAGGTGAAATGATTTCATACCTACGTAGGAGGCTCCTTCACTTTAATTCGATCTGCTCCTGATTTGAACCACTTGATCTTCCTCGCTATCTCCCGGAACTGGCAACGACGTGTGGGCGCGTCACGGTACTCAGGAACTTGAATGGAGGTAGTAGAGACACACAAAACAACTCTTTTGCTTTTTGTGTATAGTATGCAGCAAGCCTAAAAAAATATAAAACCCCTTTTTTTTTTCTTGTTTGCCGCACCCTATGCCACTCTTTTCATTTTGCTTTGTTTATTGTATCAGATACAAAATGTCTCTTCTTTTTTATTCAAAATCACATATATCATATATATATAATTTTTAAACTTAAACTAATAAAATCTTTTAAGATATCAAATATCTTTTAAAGATATTAATTAATTTATTTGATTTAATTTGAATTCAAAACTCTTTTAAATTCAAATTTAAATATTTAATTAAATGAAAATAAAATAATCAAATTATCTTTTCTTCGTTCAAAATTAAATATCAATCAACACCCTCCATCTAATGATTAATTACTTAATTAAATAATCTAATTATTTAATTAACATAATCATTAATATTCATTAATTGAATAATCACATTATTCAATTAATTCCTGAATAGACATGTGTCACTTTTGTAACATAATTAATTGGACAATCCAATTAATTAACTGTGACCCTTGTTACCTAAATCGATCGGGCTAGCAAGGGGACCTAATGGACCCACAGTATTTTGAGCTCCAATAATCCTTAGAAATAAATAATTAAACTCTTTAATTAATATTTCATGATTATTAACTTCAGTGTTATTCCACTAAAAACCCGAAGTTGCACTCTCTCAACTGTAGACGTTTTTACACAAACCAATAATTCTTGGTGTCCATCGATATAGCTATTATATATGGTATAATCCTCCACAGGTAGTTCATAATTAGAGCTGGGTCATAATGTCCGTTATACCCCTCTAATTATATCTTTCCATTAAGTACCATTGATTCTCTAATGAACAATAAATCCTACATTCCTTACGGAATTAGGAGAGCGCTCATATTGTTCAAGCCCCGAATCAACCCTTAAGGGAACTACTATCTACTTCTCACAAGAAGGAGTGGATTCCACTATTGTGTGCAGACCTTCCCAGCCACAAGCCAAACCGCGATTCCAACATACGAAGTTATTGACCGGGAATGCAACTCCAATCTCACCCATGGTGTATCAAAAACCACGATCTAACCTGAAGGAGTCGATAAGACACTTAGGATTAAGATCACCCATATATAGCCATCATTTGTTGATATATATGAATCTCATCTTTTAACAGATCTTGGTGAGAGATTCATATAGATCATGGCCCAGTCCTATATGATCAAATCATATAAGGTGCCTCCATTCTCATATCTCCATATGAATGATCTAGGATAAGATCACCGTACATTACGGAATGGACCGCAGCTGTAGATTGACCACAAATAAAGTACCCAGCTTTATTTGCTATCTACGGACTCTTTAGATTGCTCCTTTCAAACTGAATCCATCTGTATATGACATTCATATACTCGGTTTGAAATTACATCCGGCAATCTTGGATGTTAAGTACACATGCTATTATAAATGTATGAGATAATTTGAATAAATAAACTACTTCTTTTTTTTTATGTTTAATTCACATTTACAAATTACAAGCTTTAGAGCAAAAACCCCAACATATAATCGTACTCATTGATAGCTCAAATGATAACACTTGCAACCATAAGTCCATCATTTATCTCAGGATTAATATAGACTCTCCGATTATCCTGATAATGAAAAGACTTTTATCTATTGACGGTTCTAGAAAAAGTATTTCATTGTGATCCGGTTCAATGCACCCAATGCACTAGATTCTTTTACTCGAAGACCCTTCGATGATTTTAGACACATCACAACACATTTGATCCCACTCAAATGCTAGTAAAAGAATTCTACAACTTTAATAAGATAAAGGTGCCCAACCTTTAACTTAAGTTGTGAACGTTATTCAAGACTAACTAAAGAATTGTGTCTACATCATACATATCCAGATGTACGAACAATTCTTCTTTTCTTATAGTCTTTTGACCTTATGATTATTTACTTTGACAATTATAATAATAAATGTTATATAAGATTTTGTTAACAAACAGAAGTCACTTTATTAATATGAAAAGATTGTCAAGTACAACATTACACTCTTGCTATTGAGCATAACCCTAACAATCTCCCACTTGCGCTATAGCAAATGTGTCATATCTCTCATTCCCATGTTCTCTAGGTGACCATCAAAACTCTTCTGTGATATAGCCTTTGTGAAGGGATCCGCTAGATTTTCTGCTGACGCGATTTTGGTAATCGTCACATCACCCCTATGCACAATCTCTCTAAAAAGATGATACTTCCTTTCAATGTGTTTCCCTCTCTTATGACTTCTTGGTTCTTTCGAATTAGCCACTACTCCACTATTGTTACAGTAGATAGTGATCTGCTTATTCGCACTAGGAACCACTTCTAAGTCAATTAAGAATTGGCGGAGCCAAACAATATCTTTGGCAGCTTCGCATGCAGCAACATACTCAGCTTCCATGGTGGAGTCAGCAATACATGATTGCATGATACTCCTCCACATGACTGCTCCTCCTCCAAGAGTAAACACTGATCCTGATGTGGATTTTCTAAAGTCAGAATCTGACTGGAAATCAAAATCTGTATGCCCTATAGGAATCAAATCCCATCCAGAGTATACAAGCATATTGTCTCTCGTTCTCCTAAGATACTTGAAAATATACTTGACTGCCGTCCAGTGATCAAGTCCAGGTTTCGATTGAAACCTGCTAACTATGCCAACAGCAAAACAAATATCTGGTCTAATGCTGAGCATTACATACATGAGACTTCCAACTGTCGAGGCATATGGAACCCTACTCATGAATTGCTCTTTGTAAGGATTCTCATTTTGATTGGCTTATTTCGTATACAAACCACATGTTGGGGTTTGACTTGTAAGGGTAGTTTTAGGTGTGTAAGGATCAAGCTTAATGCCATCAAGACCTCAAGGTGACAAGCACGCTAAAGGTATATCTCTTGTGCTTAGTTTTTCATTGAAGAGATTTAATAGCACACACTCACTTAGCATATTCTAATATGTGTGCATTAACATATCACTTTCCGACATGCACTTTTATGAAATGTATCTTATTGTGTTTTTGTGTCTTGTAATTCATTTTTCATAGTTGTTCGGAAACGTCCACGCTTGCACATAAGTGTGCTTGGTTTTACGCGAAGACCGCTCTTGGTGATTGCCTTGGCCATCCCATTGGATTCACCACTTTTGCTGAATCGGTGGTTATATCGGCGGCCCTGGCCGCCGAATGAAACCACCGTTTTGGACCAGAGGTCTCTGGTCTGATTTTACGGTTAGATCGACGGTTTTGAAACCGCCAAATGAAACCGCCGATGCTCCCCTGTTTCTCTCGGGACCAATTCAGCGGTTGTGATCGGTAGCCTGGCAGTCGAATGAAACCGCCGTTCGTGCGTTTTCAGGGACAAACTTGTCTTTTCACATGCCCTGTTTTTGATGCCTATAAATATCATGCTTTCTCATTTCTCTGATTCAGTTCTTTGACTCCTTAGAACCCTAAAGCAAAAAGAGAAACACTTGAGAGAAAAATCATCAAGAACTCACCTTTAAACACTCAAAGCTTTTCATTTGATTCATCAAGCTCATCTAGGATCATTCATGCATAGCTTTGCATCCTTACAACTTGCTTTGTAAGATTTTGACTAACTTCATCTATTTTAGTTTCTTTCTTATCAAGAAATCTCTTTGCTTACTTGTATGTTTTTTGTTCACATGCTAAATACAAGATAGAGATTGTTTGTGATGAATATGATTGAGTGTTGTATTGTGATAGCTATCTAGGTTTTGTTTAATCTTGATTAGCTAAGCTTTATGATATGTCATTTAGCTTTTGATATCTAGGATTGATTTCATTGATACATCACCATCCTAGATAAGCATATAGGGTTGCCTTGCTCTTATTGCATTTTGAGTATTCATATATTCACATAAGCTTGTTATCTCTTCTTTGAGAAGTAAGACTTGTGTAGCTTTCGGGATTAGGTTGCGTAAACCACAAGCAATTGGACTAGGTTCACTCATACCGGGATTAGGTAGGTGTGTGATTACTTCCGGGATTAGGTTGTAATCTTTCTCACATTTAGTGGATTCGAGGTTTGAGTGTGGCTCACTTAATAGCTCGTGGTTTTTCCCGTGAGGGTTTCCACGTAAATATCAAGTGTCTTTTAATATTTTCGCACTATATTACACTTGTTATATTTGTATTGACTATTAGGGGTATTTTTGTAATCTTGCCTATTAATGAAAATTTGGTAAAATCGGATAAAATCTATTCACACCCCCCCCCCCCCCCCCCCTCCCCCTCTAGATTAACATTGAACACACCGTAATTTGTTTCACTCTTCATGCTCATTCTTAGGAACTTGTTCCTTAGAAAGTTTGATTCCATGCCTGAAAGGTAACATACCTTTCTTAGAATCTTGCATGGAAAATCTAGATAAGATTTTATCTATGTATAAAGCTTGGGATAGTGCAATCGTTCTATTCTTTCTATCCCTTATCACTTGGATACCAAGAATATAACTTGCTTCTCCTAAGTCCTTCATATCAAATTATTTTGCTAACTATTCTTTTACTGATGTCAACCCACCTACATCGTTTCCGATGAGTAGTATATCATCAACATAAAGAATTAGGAAAACCAACTTGTCGCCTATGATCTTTTTGTATACACAAGGTTCGTCAAGGTTCTGAACAAATCCAAAATCTTTCACAGCTTGATCGAACCTTATGTTCCAGGATCTGGATGCTTGCTTTAATCCATATATGAATTTTTGCAACTTGCATACCTTTTCCACTTGACCTTTTTCAATGAATCCTTCTGGTTGTATCATATAGATGCTTTCGTCAAGACTTCTGTTAAGGAAAGCTATCTTGACGTCCATTTGCCAAATCTCTAAATCTAAAGATGCCGCAATGGATAAGAGTATCCTAATGGATTTAAGCATGGCCATAGGAGAGAAGGTTTCGTCGTAATCGATACCTTCTTTCTGTGTGTAACCTTTAGCTACCAATCTAGCTTTAAAGGTTTTCACCTTTCCATCCATACCTCTTTTCCTCTTGTATACCCACTTGCATCCAATGGGTTTTATCCCTTTAGGCAAGTTTACAAGGGACCAGACTTTGTTATTGAACATGGACTCAATCTCGGATTGCATTGCCTTTTGCCAATGGCGACTATCAACATCCTCCATTGCTTCCTTATATGTGTAGGGATCATCGTCGTCCAGGAGATTCTCCACTGATTCTCCTAGACCGATGTATCTCTCGGGTTGTCTTACAACCCTCCCACTATGACGAGGAATGTCAAGTTGTTGATCTTGTGATGGTACGGAACTTACAATTAGGCTAGGTTGTGAAACCTCTTGTGGAATTATATCTTTTGACATCTCATTCAAAACAATTCTACTTTTAGGTATAAACTCATTCATATAGTCCTTTTCTAGAAATTTGGCATTTGTTGAAACAAATATTTTAAGATCTGAAGGACTATAGAAATAATACCCTTTAGTTCCTTTTGGATACCCCACAAATATGCATGTTTCTGTACGAGATTCCATCTTTTATGTCTTTCCTTTTAACACGTGCGCAGGACAACCAAATATCCATAAGTGTTGTAAACTAGGCTTTCTCCCAGTCCACAACTCATGCGGTGTTTGAAGAACCAACTTCGATGGTACATCGTTTAGAATGTACATTGCAGTTTGTAGAGCATATCCCCAAAAAGAAACAAGGAATGTTGAATAACTCAACATTGACCTAATCATATTCAAAAGAGTTCTATTTCTTCTTTCTACCACCCCATTTTGTTGTGGTGTACCTGGTGCAAAAAACTGAGAAATGATTCCATTATCAATAAGATATTGCTAAAACTCACCAGATAGATATTCTCCACCACGATCAGATCTCAAGATTTTTATGTGTTTCTCTAGCTGATTCAACACTTCAGCTTTAAATGCTTTGACCATGTCAAAAGCATCCGACTTATGTCTCATGAGATACACATAACCAAAACTTGAATGATCATCTGTGAAAGTGATGAAGTACTCATATCTACCTCTAGCTTGAATGCTCATAGAACCACATACATTAGTATTAATCCTAAACATTCAGTGGCTCCTGTGCCTTTGGTCCTGAATGACCTTTAAGTCATTTTACCTTCCAAACATGATTCACAAGTTGGTAGATCATCAACCTTTAAGTCACTTAAAGGTCCATCACTAACCAATCTTTTAATCCTATTAAAGTTAATATGACCTAAGCGCAAATGGCATAGGTAAGTTTCATCTTTTGATAATTTTACTCTTTTATGATTAGGTTGCGCTAATTCTATGTCTAACAAGTGAGAGATATTTCTATGTAAATAGAATAGACCATTTTCTAATGTACCTTTGCAAACAAATTTGTCATCCTTACTGATAATAAATTTTTTATTAAAAGTAACTGAATATTCAAATTTATTTAAACAAGAAACTGAAATTAAATTTCTCTTGAATTGAGGTACATAATAAATGTCTATTAAATCTAAATGCATACTAGAATTTCTAATATCTCCCATTGCACTAGCAGACACCAACGCTCCGTTGCCTAAACGCAAGTTGATTTTATTCTTATTTAGCCTTCTCCTTTCTTGAAACCACCATAAGGAATAACAAACATAATTAGTAGCTTCAGAGTCTACGATCTAAGAATCTGTAGAATCTGCCAGAAAAACATGTTTCAAGATAATTCATATTACCTTGTTCCTTCTTATTTTGAGACTTTGGAAAATTACTTTTCCAATGTCTCTTTTCACCACAAAAGAAGCATTTCCTTTTAATCTTGGTTACTTTCTTGGTAGGCCCAAGTTGCTTTTTCTTCTATTATTCCTTGACCTTCCGACGGGTCTTAATAATAGCAACTTTACCAACCATATGAATCTCTTCTAGAGACATCATCATATCAGCAGCAGACCTCATTCCTTCATGCTGCTATTGCAACACATCTAAGATGGTAGCCATTTGGCAATCTCATTAGAGGTCTTCCACTGCTTATACTCGTCTCATTGCATCACATTAGATTCATTAGTAGGAGCAGGTGGTTTAGGAGTAATTAGAACAAAATTTATATTTTTTTAGCTTGCACCAACAACCCAATTTTTCCTTTTCCATGTGACATAATTATTACCAGTTAAAGTTTTATCTTTTAGGATGATCATTAGGGATGAGATCATGATTTCTTAACAAAAATATATATGAGTAAATAATCATTGTTTATCATTTTCGAATATTTATCTTGACTTAAATATTTATAATTCAATCGTAAAATTCAACGTTCGATCCAACACCCATAAATGTTACGCCTCCTTTGGGAGTTCGCACCATTTATTAGTTGGACTAGGTCCCACCTAATTGTTAACATAACAACCAACGTTTTCAATTTTAGCCTTGTGATTTTATTAACAAGAAATCTTGGGAGGATATCAATAAAACCACATTGAGTGTACTACCAAGATTTCAACCCTCAATATATTCCCTCACGAAAATCCCTCCTTGGAGAGTAGATCTCGTTTGAGTCAATTGTCTAGTCTATCCTTGTAAGGAAGTATCTTGCTATATTCCATTCGTGGACGCCCCTTGGGGGGGATTACCAAAAAACAATATAGCTCAACTAACCTTGGAGGCCATAGGTGTTTGCAATACACCTTCTCCCACTCAATTATTTAAGGCATGTGATTAAATCTCATAGAATGATTTACCAAGTTATCTAGATGCCAATTAGATACCTAAATCATTCAATGCATGTTCATACCAAAAGAGATATATAAGTGGCACTCCTATTCTACATGACATGTTATCAAACAATAACAAATATTGTAATATTTACACAAAATAAATAGCCACGATTTTGATCCATCCTAGAAAAGCAAGTAAATTACAATTGTTTGGAATACAAAAAATCTCCTTTCTTGGCGAACAAATCTTCAAGCGGCCATGGATCACGTGAGCACCCACGGCTGCCCAATTGGCATGCACACTCTACAACCCTAACAAGAGCTGCCGTGTGCAGCCCATGGACTCCATGGGGCTGCCATGCGCAGCCCACAGTCCAACATGCACAGCTGTGTGCAATTTTGCACGCGTGCACGTTGCTATGGTGCGCATGGTCCCAAATTCGTTCCAGTTGCTACTAATTCTTCAAGTCTTCGAATCTTCGATGCTTGAACATATTACAAACATATTTATACAATAAAAATACTGCAGTTTTTTTTTTTTTTAATCACAGCAGTATTTAATACAAAAAAATACTGCACTATATTTTAATACATTAAAAAAATACTGCAGTTTAATATAATACATAAAATATATATATATATTAGCAATTACCAAGAAGGAAATTGGGACGATAATAGGCCACCCTTCTTGTTACAATTCCGAAACAAAAAAATACATTGAAATTCTAGGATCAAAATCAAGCAATAACAATTCACTTTATATCAAAATATAACATATATAAATCCATACATTCCAATGTAATTATATATGAGAATACCTAGAGTACCATCTCTTTCTAAACATGCATAATCACAATAAAAAGAAAAAGATTCACGTATATATACGTTAATTAATTAAATGGTACAATTAGGCTCTGATACCAATTGTAGGGAAAAAATATGTGCACATAGCGGAAGCGAGACTAAAAGAGAGTTTAGCAGATTTTAAAATTTTTTCCATATTGAACCTTAACCCTTTAATTAATTAATCATACATACGAAAAGATGAAATACCTTTGTCGCGTGATCCGATTGACTAATGTCGATGGTAATCCGCTAGATCTTCCAAAGCCGATCACGAACGTGAATCACCTAAGAGTGTGGTCTCCCTTCTTTGAATTGAGAACCTGAGAATGGACAAACAAACACTTTTTCTGATTTTGTTAGTCACTATAATCTCCAAAAGGTTGCTAAGAATGTTCTGGTCACTTTTGAATTCACAATCGTAAGATTGAAATTCGCGTGAACCTAATTCGAAAGTATGTATCTCTTGATGTTAAGATCAAGTACACTATCGAAGAAAGAGCAATTCTTCTCTCACAAACCACCTTGGCCGAATTTTCACTAGTAATAGAGTAGGATTTTTATTTTTTCTCTTTAGCCAAAGAAAATAAATTCTTCAAAAAAGAATATAGGGTTGTTTCCCAATTCTATGCAAAGAATATATATCAATATTTCCACAAATTACTTGCCAAATATATATATTCAAATTCTTCTTCTCATAAAATATATATAAATGGGACCCATTCTTCTTGCCATAAAAAATATACATATATATCTCTATTCTGGACGAATGCATCTTGCCATAAAATATGTAAATGGACGAATTCAACTTGCAGTAAATATCTCTAGTACAAATCCTAATCCAACTCATTAGTGTATTTGTGACTATATAAAAGACTTCCTAATTTGACTAAACAAATAAAGTCTTTTATATTTAGTATAATACTAATAGTAGTATACTACCAGGAAACATATTTCCTAATCAGAAAACGATTTGATATTTAATTAAATAATTAATTAACATATTAATTAATTTCCATTTAATTAAATAATAAAATAAAACAATATAATGGGCTAAAAAATTAGCCATTGCCACCCATGACTAGAACTTGGGCCTACATATTGTTTTCTTATTTTATTTAATCCATTTGGACTTTAATAAAAAGCCCACATGTGAACTAGACTCATTCTTACTAAAAGAAACAAGCCCACATGTCTTTCATTAATATATTAATATAATTAAACAGCCTATTAAATAAATAATGTGCAAATTATATTCTTAATATATTAAATACAATTCTAAATGGACCCACAAATAGTCTGGTAGGATATATCAAGTGATTCATGTAAGTTCGTGCGCATTGGGGATCTTGGCGAGCCTATCTAAATTTAAGCTCCAATAAACATAACCCAATCACAATCAACAAATGATTCACTTAGGTTTAATCTATTAATTTTAGTTCATTCCACTAAAGAACTAAAATTGCACTCTTAAATAAAGATGGAATAAGTTAAAGATACTCATTCATACCCTAGACAATCATATGGGAGATAGTGAATCCTCATGAAGAATATCAGTAATCGCCAAGAGCTCATAGACCGCGTATAGCTCTCCAAGTTACCATATTTACTCATATGACCACACTTTGAACTTGGATATATATTATTACTTGTCCAGAAGTCATCTTTCAATAGACACTATTGAAAACTCAACGTTAAGATTTCATATCCAAAACCACAAAGCATCCATATGATGATATTCTACTCACATTTAATAAATGGAGCCACGATGCCCATATCTATAAATGAAGTCCTCTATCAATTAACAAATGAATACCATCAAACTATCAAGGATAGACTATGTTATATAATCGTACTCATTGATAGCTCAAATGATAACACTTACAACCATAAGTCCATCATTTATCTCAGGATTAATATAGACTCTCCGATTATCCTGATAATGAAAAGACTTTTATCTATTGACGGTTCTAGAAAAAGTATTTCATTGTGATCCGGTTCAATGCACCCAGTGCACTAGATTCTTTTACTCGAAGACCCTTTGATGATTTTAGACTCATCACAACACATTTGATCCCACTCAAATGCTAGTAAAAGAATTCTACAACTTTAACAAGATAAAGGTGCCCAACCTTTAACTTAAGTTGTGAACGTTATTCAAGACTAACTAAAGAATTGTGTCTATCTCATACATATCCAGATGTACGAACAATTCTTCTTTTCTCATAGTCTTTTGACCTTATGATTATTTACTTTGACAATTATAATAATAAATGCTATATAAGATTTTGTTAACAAATAGAAATCACTTTATTAATATGAAAAGATTGTCAAGTACAACATTACACTCTTGCTATTAAGCATAACCCTAACATCCATCACAGTTCTGTTCTTCCTCTCAGAAACTCCATTCTGCTGTGGAGTATAAGCCACTATCAGCTGACGTTCTACTCCTTCTTCTTCACAGAATTGATCAAAGTGATGGGAGTTGTACTCAGTCCCTCTATCACTTCGAAGAGTTTTTAGCTTGTGACCACTCTGAGTTTCTACAAACTGTTAGAACTTCTTAAAGAAACCAAAAACTTCAGATTTTTCTTTCAAGAAATACACCCATGTCATTCTGGTATAATCATCTATAAACAGCATGAAATACCTATTTCCATTTTGAGAGGGTGTCCTCATAGGACCACACACATCAGTATGCAAAAGCTCAAGAGGTCTTGTGGCTCTCCATGCACTACCAGAAGGAAAAGATTATCTATGTTGTTTGCCCAGCATACATCCTTCATAAACAACATTCTTAGCTTCTACTAGAGGTAAGTCACTGATCATACCTTTCTGATGAAGAAGCCTAAAGACATTATAGTTGTAATGCCCAAATCTTTGATGCCAAAGTGTGGAATCATCAACTGTACCCGCCATAACTTTAGGACAATGCCAAAGAATAGGAAAGTTTCTGCTTTTTCCCATGTTCACCTCAGCAATCTCCATATCATGTTTCTTATCAAAGATTCTACACAAATTTCCCTCAAAGTGCAAAGAATACCCATGTTGCATCATCTGACCAACACTTAATAGATTTTGGTCTAAATTAGGAACTAGAAGAACATCTTTAATGAATCTAGTACCTTTCTTTGTTTGAACAGCCACTATGCCTTTGCCTTTGGACTCCACCAGATCACCATTCCCCATCTTGACCTTAGTCTTGATAGAAAGATCTAAGTCAATGGAAATGCTCTCATTAGCTGCCATATGATTGCTACAACCACTATCAATGAATCAAGTATCATTGATTTCTTCCACTACAGTTTGGCAAGCAAAGAACAAATGCTCTTGATCTTTTTCAGAATAGTTAGCCTGATGCTCTTTCTCCTTGTATCTGCAATCTTATTCTCTATGGCTAAACTTCTTGCAATTTGTACACATGGGCTTCCCTTTGTGAAAGCAATCTTTCTCCAAATGATTGGTCTTTTTGCAAGTAACACATAGTGTATATTTATTTTGTTTAGCCTTCCCTTTGTCTTTCTTTTGAGAAGTTTCACCCTTGAACTGGCCTTTATTCTTCTTTTTGTAGGCACTCGATTTTGAATTCTTCAAGTTGACTTCAGATTGGAAGGCATTCTCTAGAGATTCTCCACTCCTTTTGCTCAATCTCTGCTCATGTGCCAGCAAAGATCCCATAAGTTCTATAATGGTTAGAGTAGATAAATCCTTGGATTCTTTAATGGCCGCCACCACATGATCATTTTTTTTCAATGAGGCTAATCAAGAACTTTTGAACAATCCTTTGTTTAGTAATATCTTCTCCTATGTTCTCATCTAATTCACAAGATCAATCACTCTGGTGCTATACTCTATAGCATTCTTAGAGTCCTTCATCTTGAGATTCTCCATCTCTCTTCTCAAGCTTTAAAGTTTGATGGTCTTGACCTTAGGATTCCCTTGGAATTCCTACTGCAAAGTCTCCCATGCCTGCTTGGAAGATGTGGCTCTCATCAGCCTAGGAAAAATGACATCACTCACTGCTTGTTGAAGCACAAACAATGCCTTAGCATTCTTTTGTTTCTCCTTTTTGACAATAGCTGCATCAAAACTTTCTTCTGCAGGAGCTGTCACCCCTTTTTCTACCACATCCCAAAGGTCTTGTGATAGAAAAAAGGTCTTCATCTTAATACTCCAGTAATCATAGTTCTTACCACCAATGAAAATGCCTACAAGGTTATACTAAACAACCTATAGGGGGTGAATAGGTTGACACACTAGTTTTAAAAACTCTTTCGTGACTAGTGTCAAAACCTTGGTGAGCATACAAATTAACCTTTAACAAGATTGTTATGAGAAAACAATTAACACATGTATGCTCAATTCACCACCCTTAGTCTACACAATATATACTAATAAACCATGTATCTCATATACAAGTATATTCAATGAAGTGCACATTCCACAAGTTGTGCTTAAAGTATTAAAATGTAAGATCACTACAACTTGCTAGAGAAGAAACTATATTAAAATTAATACAAATAATACATGTATTCACAATAATGACCAATATGTACAAGAATCAATCAAAGAATACCTATACACAAAAATCAATGAATAAAAGAATTATATTTATAATTATGATCAAAATGAATATGCTTACAAATCACACTTTACAAAATCTTGTTTCCAAATACATCACAAGTAAAGATTGTACTACAAGATAACAACATACACAAAAACAAATATAAAAGATAGAGATAGAAAGAATTAACACAAGGGAATTTTTAACGTGGTAAAACCTCCAAGAAGGAAACATCCACGAGTTGAATTACAACCATTGGGTACTATATATATTGGAAAGTAAATTAGAAATTACACAAAGTGACCAATCCTAGATCACCAACCCATGTGGAGTCTATGTCTACCCAATCCCTATTGGAAGATACAAAATCGTACCAAGCCAACATCGTTGGTAGATTAGAAATTCCTCAAGAGTACATACATATCCCATGTACCCCGCTCTATCGGACTCTATGTCTAACCAAACATCCAGACCTACCAATATATAAGCCAACTCTCTATACAAGGCACACTTGCCTCTAGAGAGCCTCCCTTGCATGACTATCCAAGTCCTCCCGACTCTAGCCATGACTTCTTGCTTGTCTATCCAAGTCATCCCGACTCTAGACAGGACTTCTTGTTTACCTATCCAAGTCCTCAAGACTCTAGGCAAGACTTCTTGCTTGGCTATCCGAGTCATCCCGACTCTAACCAAGACTTCATGCCTTTTACAAGGACTTCCTAGTGTGATCATGTGAATGCAAATGATGCAAACAATCAAAACATCATAGAACATTTGATCAATACATTCCATGGAACAACTAGATCTATAGATTTGAAAACAGAAGCAATAGAAATCTAGATGCAAAAATATGAATGAAAACCTAGAGCATGTGAAATCAACTAACACATAAAACTCCTAGATTCATTCATTCAAATAACTCTTGAACAATTCATATACATGAGGCACAAGTTCAAGATGTTATAAACATACATAAAATGCTAGAAACACATATCAAGAATTATTAATCATAAAATGAATCAATCAAGTCTCAAATAATCCTAGATGTCAATCTAATCACAATACAACTCTCAATCATGTGAAAAACAAAGAATCCAAGAATCTAGTTCACATGTGTCTCTAATTAGACTTTTCAATTAGATTGATTGTGAAGCTATCTTTCTCAATAGCATTCACTAAAAATACACATACATATAGAAGAAGAAACCCCAAGTAAATTGAAGGTTTAAAAAGATGAAATCACCAAGATATGATCACTACCTTGATTTCACAAGCTGGTTCGGTTTTCTGAGTAGATCACTCCGAAAATCAATCAAACAGCTGCAAGATCACTTGGAAAAGGTAGAGGACTTGATCATGAACAATCTCCAACTTGAATCACTCAATTCCGACTTCATATGAGAAAGTTATGGTGTTTGGAAGTTGAGAAAATTGGAAAGAAAAAATCTGACGGAATTTCAATTTTTCTTCTTGAAAACAAATGGAGGGAGATTGAGGCATTTAAAAGGAAGGAGAGAGAAGGGCATTTTTGGCCAATAAAAATAGGCCATATCAGCCCAGTCCCCGTGTGGGGCGCGTGTTCCACACGAGACCAAAGGGCTGGTTGGGCTGTGTGGCACACGGCCTCCACACGTGGTGGCCATGCCTTGGCCTTCGGCCATGGTGCTTCTCCTGCGCACCTCTCGTATTCTTCAGCCGTATTCTGGCATCCGAACTCCGATTTCGAATCCGTTTTCGGATTACAAAATGTGACTCTCTCACGCACAATGAAGACTATGAAACTTTGACAAATGGTTGAGAAATCATCTTGGAAAATGATGACAAACACAACTCAACGAATGAGAACGAAAAGTAGCGTAGCTACATCGTTTGGACTCGAAACTAAATGAATGGGTAACCGAAATGACCGGGACTCAATAAGAAATCAATTAAGATCATGTAAAATTCCAAAACACAAGAAACACAAATATACAAACACAAGTTCACATATGAATGCTATTTCCTAGACATAGTCTTAGAACATGCAACTCTAAAATGTATGATCATTTGATTTCAATGCATGAGCATATAAAAACATGTGAATGTGTTATATAAATGGTGCACAATGATGCAGGGACACTTATGAATGATTTGTGTGTGTGTGCCTATGCCTTGTAAGAGGAATGAGGTCAATTATACATTTGATGAGCAATAAAGCTAATTCCCCTTAACAAGCCACCATCTTGCATGCATTGTAGTTGAGTCTTTCTTTGAAGTTTTGAATCATCATCAATACAACCACTAAACAATACAAGATGAACAACGTTTTGATATGAAATATATGCCAACACAAACTAAAAACCTAACAACCAAAGATAGGAATAGATTGAGAAGCACCAAGACCCACCATATTGATTGCCGCCTACTAATGCTTGAGTGCTAACGCCACAGTAAGATCGAACTTGCTCTGATACCACTTGTTGGGAATAAAGTAAATATTTTGAACAATAACAACAAGAGAAATTCTGAATAACTTGGAGTACGTATCTCCTTTGTTGTATTTTCTCTGTTTATTTCTTGATGAATAACTAGTACATCACCTAGTTATTTATACTAGTCTCATACACTATTCTAGAGAGTGCAAATTACTAAGCACTTTCTTGGTACACACACATACATAGCACTTAGCCTTTATGGAACTCTTAATACATGGTTCCTATCCCATACATGAATCTCCCCCTACATAGATTCTAGTAATACATGGAATCAACCTATACATGCATTTAGTAAAACTAGAACACTACATACTCCTTGGAAAATTCATTAACTTTAATAGTTTCCACAAACAATGCACCTTCATCATTACAATCAACTTCTAAATTTTCTTTCACGTATCGCTCGGCTAACGGGTACACTTGAGTTAGGGTTTTGGAGAGCGATTCTTGTAGAAGCTTAACTCTCTAGGAGGATTGATTATGGCTGCTATTAGGAGGGTAGCACGGAAATACACTAATGTAGCTAGGACCAACCAATAGATCAAAGGATGATAATTTGTAGCTTCGAAGGACGAGTGGAGTTGGTAGAGATGGCTTTATCAGCTCCTCAGAAATAATATCAACCTTCATTTTTGTGTTCTTCCAAGGCTTAAAAGCTTCTAGCACTTTGCAAATGAAGTGATGAATTATGCATATATATATAGTGACAACTGACGAGGGTTTAGAAAATTAACTTGGTTTACCATTAAATATTAATTTGTGTAGTATTCCCGACCACTTTTTCGTACATAAGCTAATTAGATTAGGGATGGCAACCGAACGGGTGGCCCTCCCCACACACCATCCCATTTATTTTCTTAAATTCTATCGTTGTAGATGAGGCGGGCCTGGTTGGGTAGAACATGAAATGCTTTACCATCTCCACCCCATTTATCTATTAATTAAAATTAAAACGGTTAATTCCATAGAAGTACTAATTATTATACCGAACCTAACTGAGGTTCTTGTTAATAGACAGAAACAACTTTAATTTCTAAAAACTAATAAAGCCATAAAAGAATGGCCTATCGTTAGCATTTGGTAGTATAGTAAAAAGACTTAATTACCTTTTATATTATCTTTAATTTAATAAAATCATAAATTTAATAAATTATATTATATAAAAATAAATTAAAAGACAGATTGAGATCCAATTTGGATCTCCAACCTCCCTTATTACCTCTTCATAAGAAGTGCACACAGGGTGGAAATATGATTGGATTTATTTTTGGATGAATTTTATAACATGAAATCATCATTATTCCCCCTTGAGGTTTGCTATATTAGATAAACTGGTTCCTCTAATTTCAATAATGGTCAGTCAATCCCCTGAAACCTTAAATATTGGTTATTTTGCCCCTTCTTTCAAGTTTTCCATCTAAAATCTCTTTGACTGTTAATTAAAAATTAAAATGCCTCCATCAAGGATTAAACTTTTAACCTTATGATTAAAAGCCACACTCTCAAACCAACTAAGCTACTCCAACTGATTGTTGAAGGACTATCGATTTAAATGTGTGTATATACATATATAATTTGTTTAAAATAATTTAAATTTATTTATATAATTTAAAATAAACTCATATTTAATAATAATATATAAAAACAGATTTATGAAAAAAAATATATATAAATAAGAAAACAAAAGGGAAAAAATTCAAAAAAAGAAAAGAAAAGAAATTGTTTTTTTTTATATAATTATTTTTCTTTCTTTCTTTCTTTCTTTTGTTGAATTTTTTCCCTTTTCAATTTATGGGGGGGTTTTTTTTTTTTTTTTTTATCAAATTGAAATAATGTATTTTTTGAAAATTCAAAAAATTCAAAAGAAAGAAAAAAAAAACTGTATGGGCTTTGATTTTCTAGGTTTCCTTTTGTTTTCCTATTTTCTTTTTCTTTTTCAACATGTTTTTATATATTATTATTAAATATGAGTTTATTTAAAATTATATAAAGAAATTACATACACACACACACACACATTTAAATCGAAAACCCTTCAATAATGAGCTGGAGTAGCTCAAGCTTGTGGCTCTCAACCACAAGGTTGAAGGTTCAATCTCTAATGAAGGTGTTTTTACACATTTAAATCGACAACCCTTCAATAATGACCTAGAGTAGTTTAGTTGGTTAAAGCTCGCAGCTCTCAACCACAATGTTGAAGGTTCGATCTCTAATGAAGGTGTTTTTATTTTTTTCATTAACGGTCAAAGGGATTTTAGATGAAAAACTTGTTAGAAGGGGCAAAAACACCAATATTTAGGGTTTCAGGGGGTTGACGGGCCATTACTAAACTAGAAAGACCTATTTATTTAATATGGAAAACCTTAGGGGTTGAAAATGATAATTTCCCTAAATTCTATCATTGTAGATGAGGCGAGGTTGGTTGGGTAGAACACGAAATGCTTTACCATCTCCTCCTCATTTATCTATTAATTAAAACTATCATTAAGAAGTAATTATTATTATGCAGAACCTAACTAAGGTTTCTTATTAATAGACAGAAACTACTTTTCTATAAACTAATAAAGCCATAAAGGTGTCACCTATAGTTATCATTTGGCAGTATAGTAAAAAGACTTATGGGTTATTTGTTTTTTCACTTAAAACTTAATGGGTCTGAATTAAACTAATTAAGTTGTTTTGTTTGTTTTTTTTTAAGTGGTCAAACAACTTAAAAATATCAACAAAAGAAAAAAAAAAAAAAAAAACAACTTAAAATTAAAAGTATGAAATCCTAACTTTTAACTTAATTCCAAATCACTGTATTACAATTAAAATATTTTATTCCAAGTCTATCCTCCCAAAGAAGATATATTTCCAAATTCATCTTAATTTGATATGGTGTAGAATTTTTTTCTTTTAATATTTTTATTATTTTAAACAAGTTTTAGGAAAAAGAGAAAAAAAAAAAAACACTAATTACTTCTCATACTGAAAATTTTCAAGGATTGAATAATTGAATTTCTCTCCTACCAAATCCCAGTAAGAACTCTTTATTTATTTATTTTATCTAACTATTCATATAGTGTTCAATAAATGTGTCTATCATATTGAGTAGATTTCGTGGTTTGAATATGTTATAGAATACTTGTTTATAAAATATTCAAGAACCTTTTTTTTATTTGGTTTCAAGTGCATATGATCTAGGAAACCAAAAAAAAAAAAAAAAAAAAATGGTTTCATGAATAATATACACCGAAAATGTGGACAACATACAAAATTGAACTTGAATTTGAATATATTTTTTTTTTTTTTGACAATAAATTGAACTTAAACTTTATTTGCAGAACATGTAAAATTATATTATTTGATGAATTTTTTATTTTGTTAAATTGAACTTTGTTTGCAAAAAAAAAAAAAAAAAAAAAAAAAAAAAACCATTTAGAATGTTATAAAGAATGGTGCATATTAATTTACTTCTTTTAATTAATATGGGTATAAATGTAAAATTACTTATTTTCAAACAATTTTATTTTTTTAAAAATAAATATGTTGACAGTACATTTAAATGTGAGAGAAAAAAAAACATGTCATTCGGGTTCAGATTTCATTATCTATTTGGTCTTTAGAAAAATTCAGGATTGTTCAGTCTTCAGACAAAAAAAAAAAACAAACAACCTCTTAATTACCTTTTATTTTAGCTTTATTTAATAAAATCAGAAATTTAATAAAATATATTATATAAAAATAAATAAAGAGACGGAATTAGATCCAATTTGGATCTCCAACCTTCCTTATTGCCTCTTCATAAGAAGTGCACACAGGAGTGGCAATATGCTTGGATTTATTTTTGGATGAATTTTTATATTTCGGACAATTGTATTAAATTTTATGGGATTTTATTTTAAATCAACATTTTTGTTATTCTTGATTATTTTCATTTATTAAATGAGTGTTAGTGGATTGAATTATGTAATTAAATTAAAAGATTTAAATTACTTTAAAATTTTAAGAAGGAAATGAATTAATGGATATAAATTCTAATTTATCATATATATATAACCTATAAATTAATGGGTTGCATGGGTTTTATAGGATAACACATAATTTAATGGGTCGTGTTTCGGTTTTGACCAATAACACGATAAGTTTAACGGGCTAGGTTAAGCAAAAAATTAAAGGGGTGTGTTTGGGTTTATACAAACACAACACGATAGCCCATATTGCCACCTCTAACGCTATACTATGCTGTGAGGTGATGTGTTAATGCTTATAATTTTTGTTCTTTTAAATGAATGAATGCATGTATGAACCTAATAACTTTTTAGTTAACATTTTGTTTCTTGTCCTGTTTCATAAGGCCGATGTATGTACATTATCTCTAATTGAAATTTGAAAATTCAACTCTTGAACTTCTAGTTTTCAACTTCATTAAATGTCATTTCACCGTAGCTTCCCCAAGTAAAATCATTTAAAAGTAAGGGTGAGGCTAGGTTAGGGGTACGTGGGCACCCATTCGTTCAAACCAAACTACTTTAATCGGGTTTGTTTGGTTTTGTTAAATAAAATGAACCTATTGGGTTACTTAAGAACAATCTGATTGGCTTTAATTGGTATGTCGGTTGCGTTTTATCAAACCGGATAACCCAACCAAAACCATTACATATTTTTTCAAATTTCTTCTACCAATATTTCTTTTTGTCTTTAGCAAATTTATATTCATAACACTTAAGCTTAATGTGACCAACCACGTTACAATAATGACAAACCAGAGTGAATTTAGAAAAGTTACATTTATGGTGAGCACACTTTGGTGGAGAAGTTACATTGCCTTTTAGATGTGCATGCTTTGGTTCAGAAGTTGGTTGAGACGATCCATAGCTCTTCTTGTCTTTGCCTTCGAACTTGGAAGGAGTGGTAGTTGAGCTTTTCCTCCTTGGACTTTCTTGATTTATTCTTGGTTGTAGGAGTCTTCTTTTCTTCTTCTACAAAACCCAAGCCACTCATATCTCCATGACGCTTACCAAGTTTCATCACTTTATCAAATTTAATCGCTCCAATTTTCATACCACTCATAGATTCTTTGAATGCTTTGACTTTGTCAATGTACTCCACACTTCTTTAAAACATACGTCACACATCCATTAGGCAGATTACAGGCGACTCAAGTGCTTGGAGGAATGGAGGCAACAATTCGAGACACAAAGATAAACAAAAAAACGTCTGCCAATGATATCAACTCTTAAACCTAAAATTTGCTTCTTACATATACAAAATATTATGGAAAAGTCTAAGAATAATATAAAAAATCTGGAATTAGAAGAATTATCTGAGAAAGATATCAAGCATCTGGAAGAGAGAATGAAATCAAGCATCTACAACTAGACCATAATGGCACCACACACACTATGACACTAACAACAACCAACACAATGAAATTGCACCAAGAAAACCTAATATATATAACTCAATAGTACAAAAAAATAGAATAAAATAAAAAACTAGCAGAGACGATCAATACCACACTCTCAATCTACCACCAATAATCCAATCTATTACAGAAATAAGAAGAAAAAACAAGTCTTGCGATGGAGTTGAGAAACTGTATAGAGCGACCGTTCAAAAAAAAAAAAATCAAACCTGTATAAAGTGATCAGAGATGAGATGTATTTTTTTTTTTTTTTTTTTTAAGGAGATGGGGTATACTAGGTTTGAAAAATAAGTAAAATGACAGTTCTAGAAATATATCAAAAAAATTTAATAAAAAAATTAATTTTATATAATTAAATAAAAAAAATTAAAATAGATCAGTAGATGGATACCAATAGTACCACTCAAAAAGTTAGGTGTAATTGTGGCTATATTCAACTTTTTTCTAAAACTACACAAATATACCCAACCGTTAGTGATGTTCAGCTATAACTTAATGGCTGAAAAGCAAAAAGGTCTTTTGACATATTAATAAGATAAAACTATTATTAATTATTTATATAATAGTAATTAATTATATTTAAAACAAGGAAAATGGATGGGGCCCTCCTTCCATCTCATGATCTACATCAAATAGATGAGATTTAATGAAAAGTAATTTAAAATAAAAAATAAATAAAAAAGACAAGGATATTGAATCACTTCCATTTTTCCTTCCAATCTCTTTGTATTTTATCATCAATCAAACTAAACAACAACACAAGATCCACATTACAAATATTTAACAATAAACAAGATCTAAGCTAAATTCAAAATTCTTTAAAAAAAATAATAAAATAAATAAAATAAATAATAAAAAACCCTGAAGAAAAAAAAAATCAACAACATCAAATTCCACATAAATGAACTCCATAATTCCAGAACAGTGAACTCCAACAAATCCTCAAAATCATCCTCATATCGGCTAAATGAAATTCCAAAACACAAAAAATAACACAAAAACCCTCACCCACTTCATTTTGTTGTGTTTCCACTTCTCTTAAGTCATGTAGGCCCAGTACAATTACACAACTAAGAAAATATAACCGGAAACTCAAAACTAATATATATATATATATATATACACACACAACAGCTTCAAGAGTGGGAAGTCTTCTATGATGGACATCAGCTTCGATCTCCTCCGCCATTGGCGAAGTACAACTCTCTTCCAATTTTCAAGTTTGAGACATCGGTCTCTTCCTGTCGGAGGAGATCATCGTGGATCTCTTATGTTTGTAGGAGATCAAATGTCGAGAAGATAGATCTCTTCCAATCAGAGGAGAGCAGCATTGGTCTCCTCCAATTAGAAGAGATCTGGCTCCTCCACGTCGGATCTCCTTCAAATAGAGGAGATCCACACTAATATCCTCTAACCGTATGAGACCGGCGTCTCCCACTTGAAAAGGAGCCTCCTCTATCGATGAAGATTACCGGTTCCTTTTTTTTTTTTTTTTTTTTTTTTTGTGATAACGAAGTTCACCAGCTCTTTCAAAAAAGTTCCGCAGATTTTTAGATTTGTTTGAAAAGTCTAGAGATTTCCAAATTTGCTTTTCTTTTTTTTTTTTTTATAGAAAAATTATTATATTATTTAATTTGAATTTATTTTGATATAATAATTAAAAATGAATGATAAAATAATAACTAGGGGCATTTTAGACTGTTCAAAGGAAAAAGACAATCAAACGTTAAAAATAACCGTTGACGCTAACGACATGGTATGTTTGTGTAATTTCAGAAAAAAGTTGAATATAGCTATAATTGCACCTAAACTCGGTGTCTATCTGAGCAATTTACTTAAATTTTTAAATAGAGTGTAGAATGAAATTTAGTGAATTGTTCATAAGGTGTGAATCCCAAAAATAGTCTTGGAAAGTTGGAAAGAATGCCAAAAAATTTAGGAACCCGAAAGTCTTTCAAAAAATAAAAATAAAAAAGGAATATCATTGAGGATTGAAAAAGTTCTCTAAAATTTGATCAAATTCACAAAAACAACCCTATGATTTTGAAATTAGGTAAAACAGTCCCCATCCCAACCTAGACATGATGTCGATTCGAACCGATCAACCAAACCGGAATCAGACCACCCGGAACCAAATCGGAACTGGTTTTTCGATTCCGAAATCGAAATCGAAATCGAAATCAGAACCGGACCATGAAGTGAAAACAGGGCGGTTTCGGTTTCGGTTCCGATTCCGATTCCAATAAATAAGGAACCTTCAGTTCAAACCAGATTGGAACTGACGATTTCGATTCCGGTTCGAACCGACGATTCCAACATTTTTTTTTTTTTTTCAAAATGGGTTGAACTATTGGAGGCCCAACGGTTCACTTTTTTTTTTCCTTTTTTTTCTTTCTATAAATACCCCACCCCCCTTAACTTTTCCCCTCTCCAATTTCCTCCCAATTCTCTCTAATTCTCATTTATCTGTCAATTCTCAATTCTCTAAGTTTCCAATTCCCTCTCAATTACTAAGTTATTAATATTTCTTTTATTTGCAATTGTTTTATTTCCAATTTCTTTTATTTGCAATTATAGTAGAACCCCTATAAATTAATAACCTTTCTATATTAATAAAAAATCACAATCCCAACTCGGGCTAGTGTAAAAAATTAATAAACCCCTCTATCATAATAATTAATAATTTCTTTTTGAATCTTAGTGTAAAATTTTGGTCCTGACTGTCGTATAAATTAATAATTTCGTAACAATATAAAATATATTACATAATATTCAAGACCAAGAAAAGTACTTTAAGATGCTAGTTTGTACAAGGCCAAATGTTTTACATTTTTGAGTTCATCTTCATCTTTTGAATTGTCTTTAAGAAGTTCTTATGATCACATTCTTATTGTAGTCAAAATGTTTCATTTTCTTAACAAAATTTTTCCTAAACAAAGAATCTTGACAAAAAAAAAAAAAAGGAATTTTCCTTAAAGAAGAAAATCAACTAAACAATAAATCCTGAAAAGGAACCTCTCTAAACACGAAAACCGACTTCAACACATTTTCTAAGATAAAATAACACTTTAAAAGTAAATCCCATCATATTAATAACCTCTCTAAATTAATACTCAAGGGCATGTCCCAAGAATATTAATTTAGTGAGGTTCTACTGTACAAGTTTCCGATTTATTTAATTTGCAATTTATTTAATTTGCAATTAGTCAATTACTAAGTTTCCAATTTATTTTATTTGCAATTACTAACTACTATGTTTCCAATTCTCTCCCAAATTTATTTCCATCAATTTTTTAACATTTTTTGTTCAAGGAATTTTACAATTCAAATTTTTAAATGGCAAGTGGAAGTGGTGACGGTCCTATGCGTTCCATTTCGATGAAATGTAAGGGTCATATGATGGATAATCTCGATTATGACGACACCACCTAGCACGAGTATCTACAACGCCAAGTCTATGCTGAAGACCTAGGCCTAAACTCTCATCATCCCACTCTAATAATTTCTGAACCCGATCCCGATGCTACCCACCCCCACCCATTTGACAAGTCAATTCATCAGAAAATATGCATGATCCCCCTCCAAACTTTGAATTTGATCCACCTATGGAAGAGAAGTTACAAAAGCAGGCCAAATCTGATCTCTTTGTACTCCATATAAAAAAAGTTACGCAAGCAAATGGAAGCACTGTAGTGCTTTGCAATTACTACAAGAAAGTATTTAAGTGGCACAAATCTAGAGGATATGGCTCATATCGGAAGCATATAACGAATAAACATCTAGATGCATAGGCCAAATTGAGTTCACAAGTCCAAATTTTTAGGTACGCTACTCCTAACCAACAATTATTTAAATATAGTGATGAAAAAAATAGAAAAGAATTAGCTATAATGGTTGTAGTTTAACATTTACCATATAGTTTTGGTGAAAATGTTAGTTTTATTAATTATTTTCAACGAGCATTCATCTCTGCTGTATTTCATGTTCCTAAAGCCACGCTTACAGAAACACTTGAAAAGATTTATGACAAAAAAAAAGTTGGAAAAATATTTTTAAAAATATAATAATCGTGTTTTCGTATGTGTTGACATATGGAGTGACCATTAGTAAATGCATTCATACTTGGGTGTCACTTGTTATTATATAGATAATGCATGGACTATCTAAAAAAGAATTCTTGAATTTCGTATTTTTGATGATACACACACTGCTACTAATATTTTTAGACAGATTATAATTATTTTTACAGAGTATAAAATTGAAAATAAAATTTTTGTAATTGGTTTTGATAATGCTTCTAACAATACCGTTTCTATTCCTGATTTAATTGATTTATGCAAACCTTATCTTAGTGGTAAATTTTTTCATCAAAGATGTGCATGCCATGTTTTAAATTTATATGTTAAAAAAGGATTACAAACTCTTCAACAGTTTATTCAACCTATTAAAGATGCCCTCTATTTTTTTGTGGAAATATCATTCTGCAATGAAAGCATGGGCAACATATTGTAAACAAAATGGTAGGCATATCGTTAGATTTCCCCATGATGTTCCAACACGTTGAAATTCTACTTATAAATTGTTTGCTAGAAGTTATGATTATATAGATTTATTAGTTACTTTTATTTAATATCATGTTAGTCACATTAATCTTTATTCAAGTCATTGGGATGTTTGTAGCAAAGTTTGTGGTTTGTTAAAAGTCTTTAATAATGCTACTAACAATTTATCTGGTGTTTATTATCCTACAACTAATTTATTTATTATGGAGAGTCTTAATATTTCTAGTACATTTGCTCCTTGTGCATTCGACCTACAATTACTGGAGTTAATTACTACTATGAAGGAAAAATGGTTAGACTATTATAGAGAGTTTCCAAATATTTATTTGATTGCTATGTGTTATGATCCACATTATAGATTAGAAAATTTATTTTAATATCTAACTGCTTATTATCAACAAGGTTTTAAAATAGATTATGATGTTGATATGTGTTGTTCTAGAATTAAGACATTATTGTATGAGTTATAGGATGAATATCTTAGAGTTTATTGTCCATCACTGAACATAGAATTTTCACAAACTCAAAATGTATCTCATTCCCCATCATCCGTCGGATTTATGAGTTTAGTGTATAATCTGTTATCCAAAAAAAACTAAAAATTTACAAGGTTATTCTTCATTAGGCTTCAATTCCGAGCTTGAATCTTATCTAGGTACATTTTTTGAGTTTATAGAAGACGCTGAAGTTAAAAAAATTGATATTCTACATTGGTGGAATGAGCATGAAAAGGTACTTTCCAATCTTGGCTATGATAGCCAAACAAATTTTTTCAACACCAGTTTCTACGGTGACAATGGAACAATAGTTTAGCGCCGATGGGAATATTCTGGAAGCAAGATGTTTGCTTTTGAGTCCGAAATCAATTCAGATACAAGCTTGTGTTGATGATTGGACGAAAGCACAAAATAGACAACAAGAAATCGATCAAGAGGAACCCTACGATTTCTTCAAAGATGACCAACCTGAAAGTGGAACGGATGATCATGACAACGATTAATCTACGTCATCACCAAACCTACAATAAAAGGTAAGAGAACTACGTAGTTTTTGATTCCTCTAAACCCCAAGAGGATACGTAGGCAACTTAATTGTGGTAAAAATTGAGTGCAAGACCAATTTTACATTTTTTAGTTTTATTTTAATTTAATTTTTTAATTTGTCATTTATTTATTTTATTTTATTTTCGGGTGACCCAATAAAATGCATTTACAATTTTACATGTCTAAATTTTTTTATTAAATAAGATTAAATATAAGGGAAAAAAAAAAAAAAGGAACCGAACCACCGGAACCGTTGGAACTAGAACCGAAATAGACAACATGTCTATCCCAACATCTATATATTGTTAACCAAAAACCTCCTACATATATATATTGCCATCTAACTCTGAAACCAAAAATTATTTTTCAACTTTGATCAAAGCTAAAGAGAATTTATTTTTTATTTTATTTTTTTAATTCTCCAAATTATTTTGGTTATCATTTCTTACCCCAACTTTCTTTATTCACTTGTATCTATATCCTTTACCGAGTTAATCTCTTGTTGATCATATGATCTTATGATATTATTACACATGGTTTTAAAATAAATGTGTGGTCTTGAGTCTATTCCCATTTGAAGTAGTTTTAAAAACGATGACGTTTTACTTCCGGTCACTGTTTGTCTTTCAATTTACAGAAATCCTCAAGTCCAAACTCTTAACTCAAATCAAATTAAATGGATTGCGATTCAAAAAGGGCATATACCTCCTCAAATCAAAAACTGAACTTGTTTTTAAATAACACAACTTGAGAATAAGATAAAATCATTTGAATTCGATACAAAAAAATTACCAAAATGGACTCAAAAGAAAACTTTATCAATCTTAAAAATGATGGGATTAAACAACTGTACATTCCCTAACCAATTTCTCCAAATGATGGAGCACATTATACAGGCATTTCAATGGATGCCCCCCCAAACATTTCCATGGAATGGAACTGTGTCTGTGTGAATCAAAACCTATAAAAACTAGAACAATGTCAGCATGTGTTTTCTAATATTGCTAAAATTTCTAAACCTATACTTTGCTTCTATGCTCTTTCTCTTCGTCTTCCATCTCTTTCACGTTATCAACAATGTGTTTTATTTTTTTTGACAAACTCTCATTGTGCTCATCAATTTCCTCAAAAAGCAATTCCAGCTGCCTTTTGTAGTTTGAAGATCTCTTTTTCTCTATCGCCAGCTGATGTGATAGTTCCCGAATTCTGTCATGCTCATTCTAAAACAGTAAAACCACTAAACAGTCAGTTCCAATAAATATTAACCAGGCTGTAATAATAATCTTCATAACTTGAAGATGGTGGTCAAAAAAGATATAACCTTTTCAACCAGATAAAAATTGCATACAATACAATACAAGTTCATAATGTTTTTGATAACATTATCTAGTTTTGCACTCACAATCATAATTATGTCTCCAGAGTCCTACCAACTTTTTTGTGGCTTTAAAGCACAAGTTCTAGGAAAAAGGTTAAAAAAATTAGATCTTTCTCAAGCATGACTACACACAGTAAACCGAGACACAATAAAGAATACAAACACTGAATTTCAAAGGATTCGGAGCCTTTCCACACCAAGATAGAATTCCTAGTAAGAGAGGAAGGAAGAGAGATGGGTTGCGAAAAGCCTTAACAATTATTAAAACTTCAGATTATATTAATAATAACAATGGGAAAGGTTCAGTAGACCTAAAGTTTGACACAAATTCTTATACATTCTTGACATTTAGATTGACGTGTTTTGAATGGTTAAGATTAATTATTACTTTTTAAGATAATAGATCTAATACACAATAACTTTCTTTCTCCTCTTCGTTTGGTATTCTCCTGCTTCTCTCAACTCTCTTGTTTAGTAACTTTACTCTTCTCTCCTCTCTCTCCATTTCTCCATCTCTCCTAAGCTCCTTTTTAAAATAAAATTATATATTTTTTAATTTGTTCATTGTTGAACGAGCACCACCAGAATTGGAAGGAAAAAAAAAAAACAATTGGCATGTAGATACTTGATTCGCTCTCAATACCCAAGTTTGAATTTATAAGCCTAGCATGATCTTCATAGTAATTATTAATCACAGTAAAAAAAAAAAAAAAAAAAAGGACAGCAGCATAACTGGTAAGGATAATGTACACAGGCTTAGTTTGAAGAAAAGATTGAAGGAGATTATCTACAAATATGGCTTGAGTTTCCGGAAAAGATGAACTGGTGGCTAAACAAGATTTTACAAAGGTAAGGTCAATATATCTAGTTTGGAGGTAAGTGTAGCTCTCTGTTTGATAGATTTATTTTTTACATTTTTTTATGATTTATTAAGGTTGAAGCAATGAAAGATGTTTGAAAAGAAAGGAAAGAGAGATATGGAGTTAATTAAGTACCTGTTTAAAGAGAGAGGAGAGATAATAGTAAAGAGAGAGGTGTAGGATTTATGTAGTTATTACGTTAAGCTACCATTGATCTTAACCATTCAAATCACTTCAATCTAAAGGTCAAGAATACGGGTAAGAATTTGTTTGAAAATCTGGGGTTGCTGATCCTGCTCCAATAGTAATACTATGATTGCTACCACAAGGAAAAAATTCATAATCGGAAACAATTATACCATCTCAGAGTGCCTTTAACATAAAGAAGAATACCTTATAAGCAAAGATAAACTCATCTATATCCCGGCAGAAAACTCAACGCACAAAATAACAAATTCCAGGTAAAATACCATTTTTGTAATGTAGAATACTATAATTGTTTCAAATCCGAATGACATTCTAAAGGCTCCTTTAAACTGGACAACGTATATACTGTACTTGCATAGAGAAACAAAAATAGAAGCACAACAAGCGGTTCAATTCTAACATTTGGTCTTACCAAAAGCTATAAGGTTTCTTACCCATATAAGAGATACTCCAAATTAATTCACTTTAATGCAATCAGAAACTTAACAAAAACTCCAGGGTTTTTTTTTTCCTTTGATATCAAGAAAACCCCAAACCTATTTTCTCACCAGGTTCTAAATTGGGGATTACTGTCGGAACCTACAAAATTGGTAGTCAAGAAACTCATGGAACACCATATAGTCCAGGTAAGAGACCCAGGAGATTTGATCCCCTGATCTTTTCATAGAAACATAATGTCTTTTATTACACAATCAACCCCTTGGGGTTTAAAGGGCTACTTCACGTTATCCACAAATAAATTGAACCTAAAGGCCAAACCAACTTATCTATTGCAAATTCCTTTTACAGGAAAGTTACAAGCAAAGAAAGGTTCTGGGTATAAGTAACTTATTTATACCCATGCAACGGTTCCAATGTACAGACTTATGCTAGTATTGCTCCTTCTAAAATTCTCCAATAAAGTGGAGAGATTCTGCAAGTTTAATAGGGCCAAAAGGCCTATGCCAAATGAATATACCACCTTTAAAAAGCCTAAAAGCCGAACAAGCTTAGAATCTAAACACTATTTATGAACCTCCATCTCTGCTTAAAATTCTCATTCAGAGTGCAATGAATATACCCGGAGCAACCATGGCATTACTTGTCTTAAATATGAATGGATTCATAACTATTTAGTCATATAATATTCAGAACCTAATCATAAAAAAATTTATATTGCTCGATCAGACCCTATGTGATACAGATCGAAGTTCAATTAAAAGTGTAATAACTCCGATGATTTAAAACCGAACAGAAAGAGGCATCCAAGCCACACTACCATATTTAGATGTATCTTACCATATCCATTTACATTCCAAACATCAGGTTCAATCAACATAAAATATCCATCATTATGCCTTAATTAGAACAAGTAACACCTCAAAATAAAATATCCGTCATAAATTTATTGAAGATCATAAATAACAAAGTTTATTGAATAAAAAGATCTTTCATACCTATCATTATGCCTTCATTTATTGAAGATCAAGAGAGTTTTCCATTTTGGACCAAAAATAGAAAGAAAGAAAAAAAAAAAAAGCAACAAAAAAATAAGAAGACGAAACACCGTTCTGATATTTCGCATTCACTTATAGCATAATGATTTCACTAATTCAAATTTATATGCATAACAATGATCCATAAAATCTAAATAATAAACCAAAAGCAAAAAAAAGTTATTTCAGCGACATAAGTTTATCTATGCTTAACATACTTTACTTTCTCACTGTTTGCATGGGGGTTAATTAAACCTAAATCATCTTTGACACCAACACTTCTTTGAAAATCCATTAAAACAATGAATTTTAATTATAATGTTAGAGAAAGATTCAAACTATACTAATCAGTAACTTGGTCTCTAGGAAATCTTAGATGAAAGATAATATGTTAACAAACTTTAAGACATACTACAAATAATCATCACTAATAACAAAGAGTGCAGGAACTGACCGGATATTGATCATAAATGCATTCTTTTCGTCCACCTCCAGGTGTTAGGTTATGATTGTGCTCCTTCACAAACTTTGTAAGAACCCACTTACCTGAACTTGCTTTCCTGACCAAAATCATTGCCCTACAACCAATCCTTGTCTCTGCCCTTTGCCTTATAATCTTTTCACGCTTGTCAGGCGATCTGAAACCCTCTTTGTTACAAACAAGTGAACGACCAATAGCAGCCCCGTCACGCCTTGATCGAGAGAGTTTGCTTACACGGATGACAAATCCTACACGTGCAGCATATCCATTGTAGAATGCTTGCGCAGCTGATTCAGAATCGAATTCCTGACCCACATAGGGCTCAACTGCCACTGGCATAGTTGGTATCTCCTCTGGGATGGTATCCTGTTCGAAAGAATCAGGATCCATTTTATCATCTTGATCCTGTTCAAATGCCATGTCAACAGAATCTCCACATTCAGCTGTTATACTAGCCGCCTCAACAGAATTTCCCGCCATCTCACAATCAAAAACGCTCTCATCCCGGTAATCCACTGCAGTAACAAACAAATTGACAGCAATATTATTTTCAAGGTCCACATAGTAAACATTAACCAAAAACACAAAACCAGCACCGCGCTTCAAGTAAATTCAAACTTGTATTTTTCCTTCGAAGCCAAACAGAAGAATACATAAACTCAACTTAACAAGGCCAAATACTTGTACAGAATTCAGTAGCATTTTATTACTTATTTCGGATTTCAAAAACTTCACAACATTGAAAGAAACTAAAAGCTTTGATTTTTCCAGTGATATCAACTCAACCTAATTTGTGGTTATTTTAACTGCAAAAAGTTTATATTTTACATTTGCTTCTCATTTTCTTCTGCTATATTTTCTCAGCTACCAACAAGCAGAAACCCAATTTTTTCTTGACACCCACATTAAATTCTACAAACTAAATTTATCAATGCTATGACTTTCACTTGATAAAGCTATAAAAATGTCAAAAATAATAACAATTTAGACTAAAATTCCCATATTTTACTTTTCTCAGATAATCTGGACAATCAAACAAACTTGAATTCATAAATTTAAACCAAACAAACTGAATAAAATCATGACAATTCGCCTCCTTAATTTATTAAAATTATTATTAAAAAAAAATAGAAATTAAAAGTATTTTCATTAAACAGCGAAATTGAAGCAAAATTGATCGAAATTAAATATTTTTTTAAAAGAAAAAATAAAAATCCTTACTTGAAGTTTTGTTGTTTGTTAGACTGGTTCGATGATCGTTACTAGGTCTCCAGGAGAGAGAATAGAAATGAAGTGAGGGATCAGGGCAGGTAATTATAGGGACTCGAATGTACGTCACAGGGCAGATTCTTATTGGATAGAAAGACAAAATTAGTCAACTTTATACATGAAGCCAATGAAATTTCGCCACGTGGTGGACACCATAGAGCTCGTGTCGTTAAATCACAGCTTCCGTCGGGTTGGGGTTGGCACTTGGCACGGTTTTATGTGTGACCCGGTTAATAATACCCGCCTCCTGGATCCTTGTTGCTTTAATTTTGTTTATTTTATCAGTTTTGAATGTCACGAGTAACGACAACCATGCGTTCCGTGGGACCCACAACGATCCACAGCTCCACACACAGTTAATGTCCTAATTTGGATCGGCCACACGTGTGATTAAAAATTTGGCAGCATTGGATCAAAATCCGTTACGGTTACAGTTACGATTACAATCATATCATGTGACACATAATTAAAAAGCATGTCGGTATATGGTTAAAAAGGATTCGATCACAACTTATAATATGTGACAAACGGAAGCATATTGCATCTTTGACCAATGGTGAAATCTTTCAAAATCTAAATTTATTTCGAAAAATAATTTTTGGAATTATCTCAAAGAGGGTTTTAAAAATTATTTTTCGAGATAATTCCAAAATCCCTTCAAATTTTGACTTTGATTTAGATGGAAAACCCATCCGGCACAAGCAATGATGGATATGCCAAAAATGAAATATTGTCTTGTGGTAATAAAATTGCAATATGCTAGACAATTCATGGTTGCAAAACGATTAAATCATAAAAATGAATGGATTTCCATTATTATGGTAACAGAATCCAGGAAAAGACAAAATCTGTGATGGATTTTTTTAATTTAATGCAATGGCAGGAAAATACAAAATAGATTTCTGTTTTCATCTAGTTGTAGATGTTTGATATCATTCTCATGAAAAATCTGTGATGGATTGTTTTCTAATTTTGGAGATTTCGGCAGGGGGCAACTTGGTCTTCTTGCATTTTATATTATTTTTACCTCTTTTTAATTTTCCTCTTTTGGTATATTTACTCAACATTTCTGTTAATTGCTTATTGGTATTGATTATCACATAAATTTTCAATTGTCCATATATATAGTGAGTTTCTCATGAGGGATCCTTTATTTTAATTTCGGTAAGGACCATGATGAAAATACATCTATTTTAATGAATTTTAATCTAGATTTTTTTGTGGATGATGAGTTCATTGAAATCTACATATGAACAAAATTTGAGAATTTTCTGAACACTAGAACTATTTATCCAAATTTTGTTAAATATGAAGGAATCAGAAATAGGCGAAATATAGGAAAATTCAAGAAAAAATAGTTTTAATATTTGAAAATTTCTCAAATTTTGTTTATAGGTAGATTTCAATGAACTCATCATCCACAAAAAATTCTAGATTAAAATTCAACAAAATCAATGTGTTTTCATCATAGTCCTTACTGAAATTAAAATAAAGGATCTCTCATGTGAGACTCACTCATATATATATATATATATTCCACTTTCATTGTATATATATATATATATATGTTCCGATATGGCTCTTAATGCTTACAAATTTTGCACATAAATCTTTAATTTGTATATAAGATAAATTAGTAAGAAATTAATAGCAATGAACCCATATAGATATTAAGAGAAATTAAGAGAAAAAAAGGAAACAAAAGGACACAAAGGAAGGGATGCAAAAATTGGGGATCCGGTCCGTTTAGGGCTGGTTTAAAGCACTTAAAACAGAAATTTTGTTGGAGACGATCAAACATTTTGACCAATATTTGTAACTGGGTCGGTTGTGAGTCAAAACACTATGCCCCCAACCTATCCCGTTTGACCTGGTATTAATATAATTATTTTTTAAAATATTAAAAATATATAAGGAAAACAAAACCCTACTCATTTTATCTATTTACATAGTTGTATTTTATGTTTAAATTTAAGGTTTATTAAATTTAGATATTATATTTTATTAAATTTAAGTTTATATATGAATTTTAAGTGTACTATAAACTTTAACTTAATCTTTATTTGTATTGTATGTTTAAATATATATATATATATACACAAATATGTCACTATATTTTTGAATTTAATTAAATGTTAAAATTGAAGTTTATATCCTTAAATTCAACTGTATGGTAACTTTTGTATATTTAGTGGGTTGAGCATTTCTACTTAATTGAAACGGGTCAAATATGGGTCACCTCGCCCTAAATGGGTTTGGGTATGGTGAGTAAATAAAAAAATCGCTCGGAACACACACGGGTCAGGTATGAGGTTCTTGTTCCAATCGAATTTTGAGTATAGAGCACAAGTCCCGATCCGATCTGTTGCCATACCTAAACAAATATGATAGGAAATAGTAATATGAAGATAAAAAAGGAAAATTATGTACCAAAATTCTGTAAAAACACCTGTCTAAGTATCAACACCCAGTGAACGTCAAAAAGGTCACGCTAGCAACATCGCGGACGCTTTCATGAAAGGTTTGGTTTTGTGGTTGCATGAAGTCTTCGATTATTGTAGTCTAGCTAGAGCCATTTTTCAAATTTGAGCATCAATAGGTATAATTTTGGAGTCGTTAACTCTTAAGGAATGAAATAATTGGTTAAAGTATCTAGTTTATTGGATCGAGTAGCCATTAAAGGATCAATCTATTAAAATTTACAATATAAAGAATCAATTTAGGATTTACCCCATCTACACGTAAGTTGGACATGGTCTTCTCTTCGTGTGACTAACCCATGCATCATCACAAATCAAGACTCAAAACTTTTTCTTTTATGATCAAAGGCTAGTGGCGCGTGCATCCCACAACCGGTGGACGTGTGTGTGTGTCATGCGTCTGTATACCATGCATGGCTTGCGCATGTGTGGCACGTATCTATCATGCAATGGCAAGTCCGTTCTTACCACGCTTCTATCATGCAATGGTAGGCGTATGTGCCTCATGCGCTTGATATGTATTGGCAATCCACGCCACGCGCCGTCCTCCGATCATATGCCAATGATCGGATTACCCGTTCCCAACTCCTCATGTTGTGCTGTCCTATGGTACATGTGTATCGTTCATCATTCCAAATTCAAACCTAGAAACTATTTCTAAATTCCACTCCTCAATAGAAAATCATCCAACCGTTTTTCTAATTTGTACGTTAATCTAAGGGGGGGTGTATTGGATTAGGATTTTAATAGACAATTTTTGGGTGTAAGGATTTTATGGATTTGCAAGATTATTAGGATTGTTAGGATTATACTTTTAGGATTATTATGATTATATAAACTAGACTTTTAGGATTCTGAAAGAGTTTTTAGACTTTATTTATAGACTATTAGGATTATCTAAATTTTATTTCTAGACTTTTTAGACTCTTAAAAATATAGACTTTCAAGAGTCAATTGTAGTATTCAATTTTCTCTCTAAGTTCCAGTGCTCTATAATCTTGTTAAGAGTACTCATTGAACAACAAAAATTGAATGAGAAACACGTATAATCTATGAAGAGAAGTAATAAAATTTTGAAATACCACCAACCAACACATAACCTTCAGCTGATTCATATGGTGCAGAAAATGTCACCATATTAAATAAATATAATAATCAACAACCCATCCCCCATTACCTCACCGGAAATGACATGAAATAGGGAAATAAAATAGTTTGAACATTGAAGTATTTCCGTTTGGCTTGTTGAACTTCATTAATTCATATGTTATCAAACTCCAATATCCACTGCTCTTTAATCTTTTTTTTTTTCTCTAGTAGTGTGTACAGTGTACGTCCACCTTTCATGTTAGTAATAGATGATTCAAGTCTGGTAAGATGAGTTGATATACAGACTGTGTATGCATTGGTAAAATTTGGGGGGTCGGGACATGACAAGAATTTTTTTAATATACATGTAAATAACAAAAAAAAATTGATATATAAGACTTAATTATACATATTTAAAAGAAAAAAAAAAAAAAAAAAACTCTAAACGGTCAACTAGTGCTTGCTCTTGACAGGTTTTGGTATACCCTTTCGTTATCAGATTTCAAAAAAAAAATAATAAAAAAAACATGTATCTAAATTGTATAGAAGCATGGTTTTATGCGAGACTCATATATTTTTAACTCGCTCAGGCAATAAATCAATAGAAATGGTAATCATCTTTTTTTGTCTTTGAACTCAATCTACACAAAGGGTGATATTATCAGCGATGGACCAGCTTTTTTTTTTTTTTTATCAAGTGTATATATATATAAATCAACTTCCTCTTTATCTTTACTTTTTGCTAAATCCATCTTTTATAGATGTGGATAAATCATTTGATCAATTTTTACTAATGGTCCTAAAGATTTTACATATCGGTGGTGGTGTTGGGATCGTGGAAGTCTAGCATATAAAACTATCTTTGATTCATAGAGACATTTTATCAGTCATTTGGTATTCGACTTTCAAGTGTATTTTTATGTTGTCTTTTGCATGTTTGACCGCCACATTTATTATATACCAATACATCCACCAAATATCTGAAATAAAATAAAAAGTTTGGAAAGTATTGAGAGAGAGGACAAGACAATTTTTGGTTAAAGCTATTTATAAATATCATTAAAAAGTCTAGAAAATCCATTTTGTCATGAAATCCTAAAAATCTTAATCTCAATCCAATACCAGCAGACAATTTGCTACCTCTTGAAAGTCTAGATCCAATACCACAAGACAATATGAACTTTTAAAAAAAATCTTAAAAGTCTTGATCGAATACCACCGGACTTATCTAACTTATTAAAAAGTCTTAATCCAATACCACTAGACTTTTACTTCCCTAAATTGTCTAATAAAATCTTGAACGAATACACCCCCCTAAATTACACATATGACCTATTGTTGAAATGTTTTCAGAAAACACTTTCTATGGTACCACGTTCGCACAAAATAAATAATTGAGCAATGATTTATGACCCGATAACTATCACGAGTTGTCAATTTAGTTCTCCAAAATCCTCTCCACTTTGAAGTTGTTACATATGAGGATATTAACCAAAATTGCCTATCCCAACATTCACTTTCTAGGAAATAGCCCATTGAGAAAAAAAGTGCATATATAGTCCATTGAGAATCCAATTTACAACAATACCCTTAAATAGGAATCACGGGAAATTCCCTAAATACCCTTGTTAAATATTTTATTCAATAAAACTTGCATGTTTTACTTCTAATTTTCCACAAAACCCACAGTTACATAACGATTCAAAATTAACAAAACCCACATCAGGATTCAAAATTAGAGTAACAAAAACCATTCATCGTTCTTGCTCTGTCTTTCTGCAAATCGCAAACCGAAACCTAGAAATAGAGAGAGAGAGAGAGAGAGAGAGGGAGTTGTTGCGTCGTTGCTGGTATGCTCTGTGTGGATATCGACAAAAAAGGAAGTCAGTGGTTGTTCGCAAATCTAGAAATACAGTGACACAGAGGAAGGAGAAGCTTGGTCGTCGTCGTCGTCCTCATCGCCGTCGTCCTCGTCCTCGTCGCTGTTGTCATTGAACGAAGCATCCAAACCCTAGTCCAAACACAAAGAGAGTGAGACAATTTGAAGGTAATAATTTGTTCAAACTACTTTTTTATTTGGGAATTTTATTAAAATTTGAGTTTTTTGTTTGTGTTTTGGGATGGTAGATTGTTCTTCTTGTTTGTGTTTTGTTTGAAGTGTTTGTATGTGTATTGGGGTGGAGGGTGTGTCTTATGTTTGAAGGGCAAGCTTGTTATTGATTGATTGGTGTGAACTACACTGGAAATCAATGTTGTTTTTTTGGAGGGAAGAAAACGTTTGCAAAGTTAAGGATGACTTATTTTGCATGTAGTGTATATGTTGAGCCTAGGAATGATTATCAAAAGCCTAGGGCCGATGGATGGATGATGCATGTATTATTTTGAGCCTAAGACTGACGTTGAATGTGTAATTTGAGTCTGTGAGGCTATGAACTACACTGATGTTGAATGTGTATTTTTAGACTGATGTTGATGTTGAATGATTTCCATAAGTCTAGTAATGATGTTGAGGCTGAGACTGATGATGCATGCATAATTTTGATCCTAGGACTTATTTTCATAAACCTGAGACTGAAAATGACTTATTTTACATGTATAGAGCATAGGTTTAATGGTGAATGTATATGTTGAACATATGAGTTGTTTTCATAAACCTAGGGCCGATGGATGGATGATGCATGTATGTATTATTTTGAGCCTAAGACTGATGTTTTCTGTGTATTATTTGAATCTTTTTTGTAAGCCTGGTAGTGATGTTGAGCCTGAGACTGAAGATACATGCCTAGGACTTGTTTTCATAAGCCTGGGACTGAAATTGACTTATTTTGTACTTAGAGAGCCAAGGTTTAATGGTGAATGTATATGTTGAGCATATAAGTTATTTTCATAAACCTAGGGGATGATGCGTGTATATATTATTTTAAGCCTAAGACTGATGTTTTCTGTGTATTATTTGAATCTTTTTTGTAACCGTGGTAGTGATGTTGAGCCTGAGACTGAAGATACATGCCTAGGACTTATTTTCATAAGCTTGGGACTGAAATTGACTTATTTTGCACTTAGAGAGCCTAGGTTTAATGGTAAATGTATATGTTGAGCATATGAGTTATTTTCATAAGCCTAAGGCCGATGGATGGATGCTTTATGTATGTATTATTTTGCTTTATGTATGTATTATTTTCAGCCTAAGACTGATGTTTTCTGTGTATTATTTGAATCTTTTTTGTAAGTCTGGTAGTGATGTTGAGCCTAAGACTGCAGATACATGCCTAAGACTTGTTTTCATAAGCCTGGGACTGAAATTGACTTATTTTGCACTTAGAGAGCCTAGGTTTAATGGTGAATGTATATGTTGAGCATATGAGTTATTTTCATAAACCTAGGGCTAATGGATGGATGATGCATGTATGTATTATTTTGAGCATAAGACTGATGTTTTATGTTTTCTGTGTATTATTTGAATGATTTTCATAAGCATAGTAGTGATGGTGAGCCTGAGACTGAAGATACATGCTTAATTGTGAGCCTAGGACTTGTTTTCATAAGCTTGGGAGTTGGGATTGATGATATCTTTTTGTTTTCATTGTTTAGATGCCGAAAATTCAAATGCGGGTTTGTAGCGGTTCCCAGACCATGAGACTTGGGTTCCCGTAAGAGTAAACAGTGGAAGTCATCCATTTTTCATTACAGAGTTGAAGTCCGTCCTATAAAAATTTGGGTTAAAGGAAAAATTCAAACAGTGCCCTTTCGGCATATATTTGGACTTGAAAGAACCATTGACACTTTACGGGCAGCTTATCCATAATATTTTGAAAAGAGAGATCATTCACCCCAAAGGACAAAGAGAAGATGAGATGTGGTTTGGGTTAGGGAATTCTTAAGCCCGTTTCGGCCAAGAAGAATTTTGTGTATGTAGCGGCTTGAATATGGGACAGCTGCCCAAAGTTTTTGCTAATAACAGTGAAGTAAGAGAGGATTCAATGCTTAGAAGAATCTTCAAAGGAAAAAGGCCGACTGTGGAGATATTGTACGCCACTTTGAGGAAAATGCGTCCGAATAGAGTGAAGATGCGTACAAGATGTTGAATATATATATGGTGAGCCAATTCTTGAGCCAATTCTTTGGCACGGATGACGGTTAGACCACAGCCATCTCGGAGTGGTTGTTTTCATTAGTTGAAAAAGAAGAAGAATTAAAAAAAAATCCATGCGGTGCTTATATCTTCAAGTTTACACTATATTTTTTGAAGGGTGTACTGAATAAACGGCTCATCCAACTGAGAGGTCAATCAAAGAATGAAGATAAGAATCAAAAGGTGCAGAAGAATAAGAATACAGACTTAGAAGAAGAAGAAGAAGAAGAAGAAGAAGAAGATAAGAAAAAAAAGACCAAGAAGGGGAAGAAGAAGTCAGTAGTAAAAGAAGAAGAAGAAGAAGAAGAAGATAAGAAAAAAAGACCAAGAAGGGGAAGAAGAAGTCAGTAGAAGAAGAAGAAGAAGAAGATAAGAAAAAAAAATACCAAGAAGGGGAAGAAGAAGTTAGTAGAAGAAAAGGTGAAAGGGAAAGGCAAAGGCAAAGGCAAAGGGAAAGATAAAGGGAAAGGGAAAGACAAAGGGAAGCAGATGTAGGGTGAGGTAGAGAACGCAAAGAAATCAAAGTATTATACCTACAATTTGTCCGGATTCCCTCTAGTACTTCAGGTAAGTTTTAGAAAAATTAAGCATGTTATCAAACTTTGTTTTAGTGTTTCATACTTTTTTGGATTGAAAAACATTGATTGATATTAGTTAGTTTAAATTGTATAGGTATGGGCCATGGAGAGCATAACTCGTTTTGAAAATAACGTCGGAAAGCGTGTTGGTACGGGGTATCCACGGTTCACTAGATGGGAATTTAGTGCAAGGATTTCAGATATTGAATCAATATTCACTTTATCGGTGTTTACATAATGACCCTTTATTTTTAGTTAGTTAATTATTTGTGGGAATTCGCTAACAATTGTTTATTCCTTATATGCAGATGCCTGTATTTCCTTGGAAGTTGAAACTTATGAAAAAGGTATAGATTACTTCAAATCATTGAACTTGAAATACGTTTGTGAACCACTACCTGAAAAAAAGAAGGAGAAATTGGCTATGGCAATACGTCCAACTGAAGTGGAAGAAGATCTTGGTAATGATGATGGAGTTGATGATTATTAGACAAGCAATGACAGTGATGGTATTGGCGCTTCTGTTCTGAAGGAGATAGGAGCCTCAGTGGGGAGAAATAGCAATACATCTTTCAAAGATTATTCCCTCTTCTAAGAAGCGTCTGTTCTCCGATGTAGATTCTAAGGTATGATTTCATGTATAGTATTTGGCTTTAGACTTCTAGTATGTTATGATTGTATGCATTGTTTTAATTATTGCAAAATTCAGGTGCCTTCCACAATCCCACAACTATATGCTACTATGCTTGATAGTGAGAAACGTATCATTACCTTTTGTACAAATGAATTTGCAAAGATTAGGAAGAAGATGAAGGTTAGATATAAAGTTGTTGAAAATTATATTATTATTTATATATAATAGTTTAGTCCTTAATAAATTCCACTAATTTATTCATGTTGATGTTTAGTATGGTGCTGAGCAAGATGATGAGGCTGTTGGTGATAAGGATCCTATGGAGGAGGATGTTGGTCGTAAGGATGCTGGTGATAAGGATTTTATGGAGGAGGATGTTGGTGGTAAGGCTGTTTTGAGGAGGATGTTGGTGGTAAGGGTGCTGGTGATAAAGTTGCTGTTGAGGAGGATCCTATGGAAGAGGATGTTAGTGGTAAGGGTACTGGTGATAAGGCTGCTATTGAGGAGGATGCTATGGAGAAAGATGTTGGTGGTAAGGCTGCTGGTGATAAGGATGTTGGTGAGGAGGATGTTGGTGGTAAGGGTGTTGGTGATAGGGCTACTTTTGAGGACGATGTTGGTGTTAAGGGTGTTGGTGATAAGGCTGGTGTTGAGGAGGATGTTGAAGAACAGAGTGAGCAGCAAGATGTTGGTGTTATTGGTGCTGAGAAAGAGGGCTGTTGGTGTTAAGCATGGTGAGGGTGGTGAGGAATATGAGGTTGTTGTGGAGGTGGATAAGGCTGTTGGGGCTACTACAATCGAGGTACATTCTATAAATGATAGTGATTTTGTCATGTATCTCTATAACATAATGTTAGTGTTTATGTTATGTATATGGTTTGTACTTTACTACATATTTAATTTTATGTAGGACTCGGAGGAAAATCCATCATTGACTTGGAAGAATATACATCTCCGTCTGTGTGTTTTATTGGCCAGTACCTCCCCGGTAGTGTTGTAGAACTTACAGAGGCCGACCATAATGTTGACTAGAAAGACTTCGAGAAACAGAGAGCTCAAAGGCGTTCAAGGTATCTAGTTGACCCGTACACAGATCTAGTGCCCAAGATGACAAAGAAATCACATCACATCTTGGAAGATATAGACTTTGTTAACTTCACTGCTTTCTTGAAGAGCGACGACCCAGTTTGGTAATTTTCCATTATTGTATTCTGTTATATTGCCATGATTTTGTTTATGTCTTCATTTTTGAATACTTGTACTAATGTACTGTATTCATTTTGTAATAGTTATTATATGGGTCAACTCATTCCCATGACACGTCAACATTTTCAAGACCTGATTAACGTCTAAAAGTGGATATTAGATTTGGTAACATAATTAACTATCTATTTCTTCCTGTTTATTAAGGCTTTATGTTACTTATTTCGTAACGTACATCTTCAATATACACAGCACATTTATAGTTACTTTGATATCCTATGGAGAAGGTGATCGAGCAATGAACTTAACTACATGTAAAATATTTGATTGGTTACCACATCTTTCTTCGTAAGTATCACCTTTGTTATATGATATGGTATATGAAAATGTGTTTATGCATGTTTCTGACAATGCGTTGTAATGCATTTAATTTTGAGTCTATGATTGATTGATATATAAATTATCTTAATGAATGTATTTTTTTTTTTTTTTTTATGACAGACTATTTTAAACATTAAGTGGTCAGAAGAAATGAAATTGCTGGACAACTTAAGGGAGATACCACAATTTGAGAAGGATGAGTAGCGAAGAACTCAACCGGAAGAAACTAGTTCTCCTCCTTCTCCACGACAGAAGAAAAAAAAAAGGCAAAAAAAGGTGCAAGAAGATTAGCGATCCTTCTCCTAAAGCTGTCAATGTCTGGGAAGACTACCCAGAATTCGTTCCTTTAGATTACCAACCAAGTCCAGACATCCTCAGACATGTTACAGGCATGAACTTCTATACCCTCAACCTTGGTGGCAAATAGATTCAGTAAGTTGTTGGAAATGACGTTGCGTTGTATTATATATTTCCCAGGCCTAATCTATTGTATATACAGGTGATCATTCCATGCCACGTTCCCAACCATTGGGTGTTAAGCAATATACTTCTGAAGGAAGGAAAAGTACTGTTATTTGACTCGTTGAATGAACAGAGGAGCAGACTTAATAATCATCTAAAGGACATTCGTGGGATGTTTTACTTATTGCCATCTATTTTGAAGCATGCCGGTTACTACCAAGAAATGAAGATGGAGCCTCATACCACCCCATTCACAGTTGAAAGCATGCACAGTGATGTCATTCCACAACAAGATGATGGGTATGTTTGACTTCCTTTTGATTACATTTTATGCACTTTATTTAATTTCCTAAAGATACTTATGTTTGACATATCCCATTTAACAGAAGCAGTTGTGATGCCTTTCTAATGAAGTATGCCGAGTTGATTATGGCTGGAGTACCAACTCCATGTAAATCAATTTTTGGATAAAAGAATATCAAAAACTTTCGTAAGGCCGTTTCATTTGACATTTACACCAATGGTCAAGTCTATAATTCCCCATAGAGTTGAACAGCTTCGGAATCATGTATTTAGGCTGAGAATGTTTTGTGCTCCTCAAATTTGTTGGGAATGTTTATGATGTATTTTGTGCATAGGAAAAGTCTGTTAGGCCTGGGAACAACTCTTCTAAACAACTCTTCTAGGCCTATGATATTTGTTCCCAGGCTTAGGATACTTGTAGTCATCAATAATTGTCCTAGTCACCGTCTTTGTTAACTGATGTATTTATCCAGTAACTCTCAAAATTCAATATTGAAATTCAATAATCTTCACTGTAACACTAGATGCATATATATATGAACTGTGAAAAAGTCTATTAGGCCTGGGAACAACTCTTTTAGGCCTACGATATTTGTTCCCAGGCTTAGGATACTTGTAGTCATCAACAATGGTCCCAGTCATCGTCTTTGTTAACTGATGTATTTATCCAATAACTCTCAAAAATAATTATTGAAATTCAATGATCTTTACTGGTAACACTAGATGCATATATATATGAACTGTGAATAAGTTTGTTAGGCTTGGGAACAACTTTTCTAGGCCTAGGAGAATAAAACTCCTACACGCCCAGTCACATAAAACTCCATATCAGGGAAAAGTCTGTTAGGCCTAGGAATAACTCTCTTAGGCCTTGGATAATTGTTCTCAGACCCGCTATAAACTGGGAAATGGATTCAATTTTTTCAGAAACAGCTGTACAATAAAACTGGTGGCTTTCTCTACTGTTTATCGGTTCATTATCCAAGCCCTAGTTACAATAACCAAAAAAAGAGAAATAAAAAAATAAAAATAATGTTCATTTAAGGCACATTGGTTCATTTAAGCCATAATGGTTCATTTTTTATTGGGTATTTGAAAGGTTACAATGGTTCATTCTTCAATGAAATCAATGTCAAGGTGACTCTTCAGTTTTCACTGATATGGGTCCTCTTCTTCCACTATAAATATCAGTTACATATTGGTCACAAAAGTCACCAAGTTTCCTTTCTACAAATTGAAATGGAAGCAAACGGCAGGAGCAGTCAGAGGATGAATGCCATTTTCGAAGTGATGCATGAAAGGGTTGCAATCACTGAGGAGACCATCATGAAAGAGGGTGAAAATGCAAAACGGCTACGTAATGATTATACTATTTTGATGGGCAAGTTTCAGAATCTGGAAGCTGAAATCATCAACTTAAACGTTGAGATTGAAGCAAGAGACAACGAACTCAATGGGCTCTACCAACTTGTTGAACAAATGTAGAAGAAGTTGATAGACTTCAACATTCCACCATCACCTTGAACAAAAACACAATATGATGTACCATCGTTTTATTATTATTATTATTATTATTATTATTATCATGTTTTGTTAAGTATATATATATATTTCACATTTCACAGGTGCATTTTATATTCCTTTATTAACTCATACCAGCAGAACATAACAAATAAAATGCTCCTTCATTAAGTAAACAAACATAACAGAACAAACAAAATGCAACTTCATTACTCATACCAGCAGAACAGAACAAACAAAGTGATGTCAAACAAACTTGCCTACCATAACTCCCATAATAAACACAAATACGAAAAAAAAAACAACATCACACCAGTGCTTTCACTCTTCTGAGATACCTTCTCAGCAACATTCACAAAAGATTAAGGCCAAGAATGGCTTTCAATCTTCTCAGATACCTTCTCACCAACATTCACACTATTTATCACTTTATATGCTTCATTGGTTGAGTTAAACTTTTTGTAATATGCTCTTGGAAAACCATCTACATGTTCATGACATTCAGGCCAAGAACTAAACACACCTGTTTTCCTTCCTTTGAAAACCACATAAACAGAATTCTTTCCCATTGGTGTTCTCACACTTTACAGATGTAAATCGAAAAAATGTAAGGAAGGAAATCAGGCAAAACCTTGTTGTGTAAATCAGGAAAAAATGTCGAAGGGTTGGGGTATGGGTGAAGCCAATAGGTTTGCCTTCAACAGGTATACAAAGCGAATAAGATGAAGAACTCTAACTTTGCTTGTTTTGGAACATATGAAGAACAAGTGAAGAAGAAGAGGAAGGATCAGTGATGGGATCCAGACTTTAATGAGAAGAAGAAGATTTGTTGGGTTCCACTTGTACTCCACTACCATATGATGACGTGGCGAGTAAATATGTGGGCTCCGTCGTTACACGTGTCACAAACGAACGTTGCCAACGAAAAACAATTGAGCCTAGGAAAGTTTTCATAGCCTAAGAATAAATTAGTTTGGGCCAAGGAATTGTTCTCAGGCCTTACAGTTTTCCTCCGTATACGAAATTATAGGGGCCCCGAAATAATCTTAACGATCGGTATGGTCCAACGATGAAGGGGTATCAATGGAAAACTATATGTGAAGTTTCTTGATCATCGAACGGTCGAACAAGTACATCGGTACTCATTACACTAGGGATAACAAACAACTCATAGAAATATTAACCCCTAAGTGCCTAAGAGTTCTTTCAAAAGCTTGTTTGGTGTTCTCGTTGCTTGAATCGATCTCCCGTATTAGATTTACAGTGCTGAAATCAATTCTAATGCATGCACATCGCTTTTTAAAAACATCTCGTGCAATCGGAAAAAAAAATTCAAAAAAAATTATTTAAATAAAAATTAAATCCACCATGGGCCTAGGAGTTGTTCCTAGACTTAAAGTATCAATTCCTAGGCCTTCAACCTCCTGGGCTTAGTTCCTTATTATCAGCCCCTATAATGATGACGTGGCGATGAAAAACAACTGAGTCTGGGAAAGTTTTCAAGGCCTAGGAATAAATTAAAACATCAGTGATTTGACAGGCCTAAGAAGAAGATTTGTTGGGTTCCATCTGTACTCCACTACCATATGATGACGTGGCGAGTAAATATGTGGGCTCTATCGTTACACGTGTCACAGACGAACGTTGCCAACGAAAAACAACTAAGCTTGGGAAAGTTTTCACGGCCTAGGAATAAATTAGTTTAGGCCAAGGAATTGTTCCTAGGCCTTAAAGTTTTCCTCCGTACAGGAAATTATGGGGGCCCCGCAATAATATCAACGATCGGCATGGTCCAACGATGAAGGGGTATCAATGGAAAATTGTACGTGAAGTTTCTTGATCATCGAACAGTAGAACAAGTACGACGGTACTCATTACACTAGGGATAGCAAACAACCCATAGAAATATTAACCCCTAAGTGCCTAAGAGTTCTTTCAAAAGCTTGTTTGGTGTTCTTGTTGCTTGAATCGATCTCCCGTATTAGATTTATAGTGCCGAAATCAATTTCGATGCATGTACATCGCTTTCTAAAAACATCTGGTGCAATCGGAAAAAAAAAATTCAAAAAAATTTATTTAAATCAAAATTAAATCCACCATGGGCCTAGGAGTTGTTCTTAGGCTTAAAGTACCGATTCCTAGGCCTTCAACCTCCTGGGCTTATTCCTTATTATCAGTCCCTATACTGATGACGTGGCGATGAAAAACAACTAAGCCTGGGAAAGTTTTCAAGGCCTAAGAATAAATTAAAATATCAGCGATTTGACAAGCCTAAGAAGAAAATTTGTTGGAATCCATCTATAGTCCACTACGTTATGATGACCTGTCGAGTAAATATGTGGGCTCTGTTGTTACACGTGTCACAGACGAACCTTGCCAACGAAAAACAACCGAGCCTGAGAAAGTTTTCACGGCCTAGGCATAAATTAGTTTGGGCCAAGGAATTGTTCCCAGGCCTTACATTTTTCCTCCGTATACGATATTATAGGGGCCTCGCAATAATCTCAACGATCGGCATGGTCCAACGATAAAGGGGTATCAATGGAAAACTGTATGTGAAGTTTCTTGATCATCGAACGGTCAAACAAGTACATCGGTACTCATTACACTAGGGATAGCAAACAACCCATAGAAATATTAACCCCTAAGTGTCTAAGAGTTCTTTCAAAAGCTTGTTTGGTGTTCTTGTTGCTTGAATCAATCTCTCGTATTAGATTTACAGTGCCGAAATCAATTCTGATGCATGCACATCGCTTTCTAAAGACATCCAGTGCAATCGAAAAAAAAAATAAAAAAATATTATTTAAATCGAAATTAAATCCACCATGGGCCTAGGAGTTGTTCCTAGGTTTAAAGTACCGATTCCTAGGCCTTCAACCTCCTGGGCTTAGTTCCTTATTATCAGCCCCTATACTGATGATATGGTGACGAAAAACAACTGAGCCTGGAAAAGTTTTTAAGGCTTAGGAATAAATTAGTTTGGGCGTAAGAATTGTTCTCAGGCCTTAAACATTACTCTCGGGCTTAACTCATCTTCTATTTTCAAGATCAATAACAGCAACCCCAACCAATAACTACAACAATATCAGCAGCCAGTAATCCTAAACCTGTTTTGGTTCAGCAGCCAATAACAAAAACACAAACAAATATACATACACCATACACCATCACAAAAAGTCATACAAAATAACATTTCCAATGAACACAAATGATATATAAACCTATTGAGGTTAGTACACCAGTGTATCACACAAACAAATATACATACATACACCATAAACCTTAAAAAAAAAAAAAAAAAAAAAAAAAAAAAAAAAAACAGGTTAACAAGATCCCTACAACAAGATCCAATGTTCATAGCTCCAGGTCACAACCAAAACACTTAGATGACTGCAGGCCTAGCGGCTTTCTCTTCGTCCGTGTCAATCAAAGTAGGTTTAGGTGGCTTGTCCAGGCACGTCAGTCTAGTGTGACCTTCTTTCTTACAAATGCTACACGATCGAGCTTTTTTGGCTGGTTTGCTTGTGCTAGATGATGGTTCTGGACAAGTTGTTTTATTGTATCTTTTTTTTCCACACTTTGAACAAGAAGGTAACTTTCTTTTCTCCCCGGCGGATGGTATCCTCAACTTCTTTGGTCTTTCTGGCAGAATCTTTTTCTTCTATGACAATATGATACGGTTCCAGATTGCATCAGGAATGTCCCAAGATTCAGGATCCAGAACAAGGTTGACACTCATTTCATAAGCATGTTTAAGAAATCTTGTTGTGTATAGCTCAGAAGCCATTGAGTTGACTGACCTACCTTTGAACCTAGGCCATAACACACTAATAAACAAAAATTAAAGTTTGTAAAATAAACCACAATAGATAAATGTACAGAGTTAAAACAACGGGAAGCATACCTAGCAACCGCCATTGCATGAGAACACGACAACTCATCTAAATCCCATTGACGGCATGAGCAAGAACTGTTATCAAGGTTGACAGTTCTAGGAATCCATTTGTCATCTACCTTAAATGTATTGAAGTGAATGGGGTAACTCTCAGACTTATTCGATGTATCTGTCAAATCTTTGATGTGCTATTCTGCTAACATTGTCAAGTATGAAGACATTTCACCTACATTTGTCCGACGATCGTAGAACCACCTTTGCAACAAATCTCTGATACATTCCACCATTGCGGTGATTGATAGTTTTCTGACCGCAAGTAGACAAGAATTCATTGACTTAGCAATGTTTGTGGTCATAAAAGAGGTCCTATTTCTAGGGCTATGTACACGTGAAAAGTTCTCTACCCCAACGGCCATGAGCTCATCGTACACCTTTCGACATGTTTCTTTCAACTCACCAATTAAACGGTCAAACTTCTCGATATGGGTATGCTTACGTAGCACCGTAGTAAAGCCACATCACATCATCCCTCTGCTTGCAAAATTTTTTCAGATTTTGTGCCAAGTGGTACGCACAAATCCCATGTGCTGCATCTGGGAATATGGTTTCAATTGCATTAAATATACCATTGTGCCGATCCGATATTAACATCACACGTTTCGAATTTTGGATCCCTTTACAGAGTTTCTTCAAAAACCAAGTCCAAGACTTTGTGCATTCACAGTATGCAAACCTAAATGCAAAGGGTATATCATCCCGTTTCCGTCTTTGCACACCGCAACTAACAAGACACCCCTAGTCTTAGCCTTCAAGTGGGTAGCATCGATGCAGAATAGAATTGAACCCCTCTATAGAGGCTCCAATTGCCATGAATGCATATTTTAATAGGTTTTTCGAGTCCATCTTGATCTTTGTTATAGTCCTAGGGTTCGATTGTTCCAAAACATAAAATAAATAAAAAAAGACGGCAACCTCTAAAAGGATTCCCACGGATTACCGAATACCTGATTCAAAGCGTACTCCTTTGATCTATAGGCTTTGTTGTAAGAGAGGTTTATGCCATGCTGCTCCCTCATCTTATAAATTATATCTTTAGGACGGATGATGCGCCTAGGATCGCGATATTTACTTGAGTACAAATCCCCTATCATGGCCGCACTTACACGTTTAAATTCAACATTGTAGTTGTCATTTCTCTCACATGTGTGCTCATTAACGAACACCTTCACATGCCAATAAGTCCCCCTATTCAACTTCCATGCCTGAAGAACCCATCCACAACCTCTCTGAGTACATTCGGCAGTGAATCGTGTATTCGAAGATTGTGAAACCCTGTACTCAGACCTCTTTGCAAATGCATATAAACCTACAACTTGCTTCAATGTAGTATTGTCCTTGAACATCTGTCCTTTGTATAATGGACCTTGATTTGCTGAATTGTCAAACACATTCATAAATCGAACGGCTTTAATTGAGTAAAGCTCTGAGCCTGATACTGTCCACCGTGTGTTCATGGAAGGTGAAGAACTGTTGGGTGTTCAACTAACCCTTCGTTCTTCTGTTCCAAGAACTGTTGCCGTTTGCCCACCATCATCATCATTACCACTACTATCATCTTCTGTATCACTCGTTTTTAAACTATCAGACCTTCCGGAAGTATCGATGCTTTCGGAACTATCATTTTGACCCACAAATGCATGCTTGGTAGTAGATGCTGGCGTCGCTTCGTCATTGTCTGTTGACGTAAATCCAGGTGAAGGCTGAGATGCCAGCGGATTATTGCTCCTACTAAATGATTTATAGTTTGGAGTAGCGCCGGAGACCATGGAATATCGATGGGTTTAACAAGGGAGACCGTACACGCTGAGTTGATTGGATTTGGTGGAGGTTAAAATTCAGGTTTGTTGACAAATTCAACATCAATTGCGGGCCAACCTTTTTCCTTATGAACAATCACGAACTCTACATCGTCGTCACTCATAACAGACAATGTAACTTTATCAACTCCGGTTTCCACATGTGAAGTTAGCTTCTGAAAATGCCTACAAGGTTATACTAAACAACCTAAATGGGGGGTGAATAGGTTGACACACTAGTTTTAAAAACTATTTCGTGACTAGTGTCAAAACCTTGGTGAGCATATAATAAACCTTGAACAAGATTGTAATGAGAAAAGCAATTTGTACAAGTATGCTCAATTCACCACACTTAGTCTACAAAACATATACCAATGTATCTCATATACAAATATATTCAATGAAGTGCACATTCCACAAGTTGTTCTTAAAGTATTACAATGTAAGAACACTACAACTTGCTAGAGAAGAAACTATGTTAAAATTAATACAAATAATACTTGTATTTACAATAATGACCAATATGTACAAGAACAAAAAAATCAATGAATAAAAGAATTATATTTACAATTATGATTAAAATGAATATGCTTACAAATCACACTTTAAAAAATCTTGTTTCCAAATACATCACAAGTGAAGATTGTACTACAAGATTAAAATAAACACATTTACAAATATAAGAGAGAGAAAGATAGAAAGAATTAACACAAGAGATTTTTTAATATGGTAAAAACCTCCAAGGAGGAAACATCCACGGGTTGAAATACAACCATTGGGTACTATATATATTGGAAAGTAAATTAGAAATTCCACAAAGTGACCAATCCTAGATCACCAACCCATTTGGAGTCTATGTCTACCCAATCCCTATTGGAAGATACAAAATCCCTCAATGATGCGAAACCACCACATATTGGAAATCATACCTAACCAACATCGTTGGTAGATTAGAAATTCCTCAAGAGTGCATATATATCCCTGTACCCCGCTCTATCGGACTCTATGTCAAACCAAACATCCGGGCCTACCAATATATAAGCCAACTCTCTATACAAGGCACACTTGCGTCTAGAGAGCCTCCCTTGCATGACTATCTAAGTCCTCCCGACTCTAGCCATGACTTCTTGCTTGTTTATCCAAGTCCTCAAGACTCTAGACAAGACTTCTTGCTTACCTATCTAAGTCCTCAAGACTCTAGGCAAGACTTCTTGCTTGGCTATCCGAGTCATCCCGACTCTAATCAAGACTTCATGCCTTTTACAAGGACTTCCTAGTGTGATCATGTGAATGCAAATGATGCAAACAATCAAAACATCATAGAACATGTGATCAATACATTCCATGGTACAACTAGATCTATAGATGTGAAAACACAAGCAATAGAAATCTAGATGCAAAAACATGAATGAAAACCTAGAGCATGTGAAATCAACTAACACATAAAACTTCTAGATTCATTCACTCAAATAACTCTTGAACAATTCAAATACATGAGGCACAAGTTCAAGATGTTATAAACATACATAAAAATGCTAGAATCACAAAATGTATTCAACAAGTATTCTAGTCAAAGATTTAGTGATAGGAGATATTGTTAAAACCAATTCAATCCTAAATATCTCTAAAAACACATACAAAGGCTCTAATCCTAGATATCATCAATCAAGGATCAAAGACACATTTCAAGGATTATTAATCATAAAATGAATCAATCAAGTCTCAAATAATCCTAGATGTCAATCTAATCACAATACAACTCTCAATCATGTGAAAAACAAAGAATCCAAGAATCTAGTCCACATGTGTCTCTAATTAGACTTTTCAATTAGATTAATTATGAAGCTATCTTTCTCAATAGCATTCACTATACATACACATACATATAGAAGAAGAAACCCCAAGCAAATTGAAGGTTTAAAAAGATGAAATCACCAAGATATAAACTCTACCTTGATTTCACGAGCTGGTTTGGTTTTCTGAGTAGATCACTCCAAAAATCAATCAAAAAGCTGCAAGATCACTTGGAAAAAGTATAGGACTCAATTATGAATAATCTCCAACTTGAATCACTCAATTTCGACTTTGTATGAGAAAGTTATGGTGTTTGGAAGTTGAGAAAATTGGAGAGAAAATTCTAGACGGGATTTCAAACTTTTTCTTCTTGAAAACAAATAGAGGGAGATAGAGGTATTTAAAAGGAAGGAGAGAGAAGAGGAATTTCGACCAATCAGAACAGGCCACATCACCCCTAGGCCGTGTGGGGTGCATGTGGCACATGGGACCAGAGGGTTGGTCTGGCCGTGTGGCACACGGCCTCCACATGGGGTGGCCTAGCCAAGGCCAACGGCCATGGCTGCTCGTCTTGAGCATCTCACACGTTCTTCGACCGTATTCGGGCCTCCGAACTCCAATTTCGAATCTGTTTTTGGATTACGAATCGTGACTCCCTCACACACAATGAAGACTATGAAACTTTGACAAAATGTTGAGAATTCATCTTGGAAAATGACGACGAACACAACTCAACGAATGAGAACGAAAAGTAGCGTAACTACATCGTTTGGACTCGAAACTAAATGAATGAGTAACCAAAATAACCGGGACTCAATAAGGAATCAATTAAGATCAAGTACAAGTCCAAAACACAAGAAACATAAACATACAAATACAAGTTCACATATAAATATCATTTCCTAGACATAGTCTTAGAACATGCAACTCTAAAATGTATGAGCATTTGAGTTCAATGCATGAGCATCCAAAACATGTGAATGTGTTATATAAATGGTGCACAATGATATAGGGACACTTTTGAATGATTCGTGTGTGTGTGCCTATGCCTTGTAAGAGGAATGAGGTCAATTATACCTTTGATGAGCAATGAAGCTAATTCCCCTTAACAAGCCACCATCTTGTATGCATTGTAGTCAAGTCTTTCTTTGAAGCTTTGAATCATCATCAATACAACAACTAAACAATACAAGATGAACAACGTTTTGATATGGAATATATGCCAACAAAAACTAAAAACCTAACAGCTTCAACTCAATTTGGTCTCTACTAACCCTTGTCCTCTGGTATATCGTTTCCACCAATTCATCGTACGCTCCGATGTCTTTTTTTGTTAGACGTACTGAAAATGAAATACGACCAGTAAACGCGTTACCCTTCCAATGCTCACTACACTGAACTAACAGTCAAGACATGATATCCTTAGAACTTGAAAAAAAAAACATAATTTTTGTCAAAAACAATAACAGTATAACAGTTTAGGTGAGTGCCTAGGAACAATCTTTTAGGCCTAGGAATGGTTTTCAGGCCTAAAACATTCCTCCCGGGCTTAGCCCCTTTCTGTTTTCAAAAGGATTCCATAACACCAGCCTAATAACACCATACATACACCATCAACAAATATACATACACCATCAGCACAAACAAAATTTACATACACCATCAACATAAACAAATGTACATGCACCGTACATATACCATCAACAAATATATATACACCCTCAACACAAACAAATTTATTTACACCATAAACACAAACAAATGTACATACACGGTCCCCTAGCATGGCATGATTGTAACACAAACCCCATATACATAGACCACCAACCCTCGCAAAATCACCTAAAACTTTTCCCCACCAAACCATACAACAAAATACTTGGATTCTTAACTACAATAGTACTACATCTCTTAAAAGCTTGATGCGGCATTTCATCAAACACCTTAACTAAACCCAACAATACTACATACACAAACCCTATTTCATGGGCAACAAATCCAAAATCATCAAT